>CAUYLG010052951.1:0-17383 GCA_963573385.1 Cacajao melanocephalus
CAAAGCTTTTTTGTTTATATAGGCTTTTGGATTTTACTGTTCCTAATTTTATTCTGAAACTCAATTTTACCCAGACCATAATTACTGTATTAACTTTGTAATGCACAGTTGTATGCAATTCAGCAAAGCAGTAGTATACCAACAGGCTCTATTCACCCAGAGCCTAGGAAAAATAGGATTGGTCATACCCATTTAAAAACAAATCTATTCCACACGATTTGCCAATGTGTAGTCTTAGTCTAAATTCTGACAATGAAATATATGGATATATATCTATATATCTCATCTTGATTTTCAAAAGTAGCCAAAGGGAGTTCTTCACAGCTTAGCTTTGCCTGGCTGAAGCTGAAGATTTTGTAACTTCATAGCCAGACCCATGTTGCCAGTGATTTTCAATTTGCCTTGAAAGAAGGCCTGTGAAGAAGAAAGAACATTCATTACTTGGTGTATTTTTAAGATTGCTCATGTTTCTACACTATCTAGCCCTGAGATCGTTTATTTATCCAGGTCACATGACTTTCTCTAAAACATGAAACTTGGCTTTCTGGAATAAATTTGGAACCAGATTGTTCAAAAGGAAGAATTTGTAAAGACCACGCTTTTCACAGAGCGGCAGAAAGGAGCAGCTTTCCCAAATGCCTTCTCATAGAAATTGAACCTGTTTTTACCTGTCCTCCTCAAAGTGGGTTCACACTAAACGGATTTTGTTTTAAAACATTCCATGTAGATGGGAAATATGAACTGAAATTTTTAGCAGGCTGCTGGGAGAAAAAGCACATATCCAAAAAAACACAGAAACTCTTGGGATTCAATCCAATGTGAATACGGATGAAACGTCACCAATGATAAAGGACATATACCTACAGAGGATACAGAGCCTGCTGAGACTGAGGTGCTTGTGTTACTCTTTGGCTCAATAAGAAAAATCAAACCAATCTGAAATGCAGAGCCACAATTTGTTCCATTTAACAACTGCCTGGGATTAGATCACATGATGTTTACTAAATTTACCATGTAACAAAATCCCAGGAAAACTTAAAAGAAACAGCAAAATTGGGAACATAGCATAATTTCTCTGCCATGATCTCAGTATTTTAACTGAATGCTTAAATTAAGGAAGGGCTAGATGAAAAAATTTTGGATAGTCCTACCTTTTTTTTTTTTTTTTTTGAGATGGGGTCTCATCCTGTCACCCAGGCTGGAATGTAGCAGCACTATCTCGGCTCACACTGCAACCTCCACTTCCCTGGTTCAAGCAATTCTCCTGCGTCAGCCTCCCAAGTAGCTGAGACTATAGGCGTGTACCACCACACCCGGCTAATTTTTGTATTTTTTAGTAGAAACAGGGTTTCACCTTATTGGACAGGCTGGTCTCGAACTCTTGACCTTGTGATCCTCCCACCTCAGCCTCCCAAAGTGCTGGGCTTACAAGCATGAGCCACTGTACCCAGCCAGTCCTACCTTTTTAACAGTATATTAAGAAGCTGGGAGCTCTTCTACATTGCCTATGGGAATGTAAGGAGCTCTGTTTTTTCTGTACCTCCTGGTAAGGGTGACTAATTCCTTTTTTTTCCCCTCCTCTGTCTGGACAAACTAAATATTTCCTTTCTATATGGCACAAAGCCTTCTGTCTGATGACTTAAAGGTCAGGTGTCTCAGAACACAATATATTTAACATATGACATTTAAAAATATGGACCAGTAGTACAGGAGACACTCGCCACCTTTCCCCTTTGTAAGTTAAAAAAGAAAATCACTTTTTATTTACTAACAATAGAGAAAACATGAATCTTCACCCTTTAGAGAGTCCAATTATTACTGCACTTTAAAGATTATTTTAATCTGGCCTCTAGGTGTTCTTCATTGATGCTTTCTGCTGGAGCCAAACACTGAAATTAGAATTTCCACTGCATTTAATGATTTCCAGTCAAATCCTCTGGAAATCCTCCGAGCATAAGGGAAGTCCATTAGCACATTAATACAAAGGTCTGCCATTTTTATCTTTAATTCCTTTGGGTGTTAACAGGTGCTGAAGGAAAATAAGCTGACACCTTTCCCTCCAAACTGGGCAGTATAAAGATAAATTGAGAGAATGAAGGCAGCTGATGTGTGAAGTCTGAACACCCTGCCAAAGCTGTGCATGGCATGTGCAGTGGGTGGGAAGGAGGATGACAGCCAGCTCCTATACTGGTGGTCTCTGTTCTGTCCAGATTTCTGGAGCGGGCTCAGTGGAAATGTCAGTGCCAATGGTGTGTACTCAGCTGAAACATCACAGATGCAAATCTCTCACTTGTCATGGCATCAACTAAAATATGCTTGACTACTTAGAAAAAGCATTTTTAAAAAGCAAGTTGGAGTGAGAGTTGTTTTATCCAATCTTGCAAATTATCAGAGAACCACAGGAATAAGACCTGAAACAAACCAGACTGAGACAACAAAAAAAATTAAGTTACATTGGAAAGAAACATCTTAGTTTCTTTTCTGTTAATGGAAAGCTCAGTATATCAAGTTGACAGAAAACTCACTATATCAAGTCCATTCAACACTGCAGCTGAAGATGCTTTGAGACACCCACAATCTAATGGGGAAGAGAGAAGCACATTACGACTAACATAACACAGCAGGCACTAGGCTGGCAGTCCAGTAAGTGGCTCAGTGACTGGTTACAGCTCCCCAGCAACTTGGAAAGAGGTCCTTGGAAATAACATCAGAGCTAATTTTGAAAGACAAGTCATTTCTCAGATAAGGACAGGTCAGGCAAAAAGAAGAGTATGGGCAAATAAATAGAATGTGAAAGGTCATGCCTTTGTTCATGCCACCCTTCCCTTTTCCTGGAACACTCCTGCTTTCCACCTGGGCACTAAGCTCAAGAGCTGCTTCCTCTGTGGGGCTCTTCCTGATGGCCCAGAGAGATATGACTGCTCCTGCCTCCATTCTCCCCTGATCACAAGCCAGATGTGGCACCTTGGATCTCTGACTATACTTACTCTTTTATAGATCTGTGGATGCCGTGAGCATGGGAACTATTTCTTATTCATCTGGGCACTTGCAACACACAAGACAGTGTCTGGCACATAGCTGGCTCCATAGATGTCTGTCATTTGTTTGGGGAACACTGAGTTTTGTAAGTCTGACCACTTTGCACTTTAGAGTCTGAGTCAGGAGATGGAGTAGAAAGGGCTGAAAGACCTACCTACTAGCAGGATATAAGCTCCATCATACTTACCGACTGAGGATTCATTTTACCAGTCATTAAAGCCAGTAAGTCTGAGTCAGCCATTGTGATTGTGCAGTCAGCCTTCTTATCTAAAGCAGATACACAGGAGAAGGAAGAAGAAAAGGAGGTGTTCAGTTTCACATATACATTTTTGTCAAGAGCCACTGACTGCAGTAGAATTCCACCCAGTACTGAGGCAGTGTGGGGAAATGGGCACGCACATATATACTTCTATGGCAGCCTATAAAAATGTGACATAAGCCACAAGCAATCCTGATATTGAACAAGGTGGACCTGATCAAATAAATTATGGTATATTCAAATAATGAGGTACAATACGAGCCATAAGAAATGATATGGATCTGGATTTACTGACATGAAAAAATGTTCATGTTACATTATTCATGATATTGTTATATAAGCCAGTTACAAAATAAACTGTATGATGCCATTTTTTGCTTAAAAACAGAATTCAACCATATAAATATCGAAAAACATCTGTAAACTTAAGACACCAATATGTTACTAATAGTAACTGTGCCAGGCTCTAAGGTGACCCTCCTGGTGTACATCCCCTTCCCTCCAGTGTGAGCAGGACCTGTAACTTGCTTCTAGCTAACAGAATATGGCAAAGATAATGAGATGTCACTCTTGTGATTTTATTACATTAAATGATTCCACCTTGCTAGCAGACTCATTCTTGCTCTCCTGCTGGCTCTGAATGAGCTCACTGTTATGCTGTGGACTTCCTATGCAGAGGGCCACGTGGCAGGGAACTGGCCACTGGGAGCTGAGGGCCAGCTCTGGCTTATAGCCAGTAAAACAGGAAAGCTATCATTCCCATGGCCACAGGGAAATGAATTATGCCAGCAACCTGATGACAGCCCAGCCATGGGCAATACCTTGACTGTAGCCTTGTGTGACTCTAAGCAGAGGACCTAGCTAAGTTGTCCTCGGCCTACTTATCTATGGAAACTGTGGGCTAATAAATGTTGGATTGTTTTCAGCCAGTAATAGAAAATGAATACAGTTATCTAGATCAAGGGTTAACAAACTTTCTGTAAAGGATCAGACACTAAATATTTTAGGCTTTGAGGGTCAGTTGGTCTCTATCACAACTACTCAACTCTGCCCTTGTAGTGCAAAAGCAGCCATAGATAATATATAAACAAATGCTGTGTTCCAATACAATTATTTTCAACAGGTGGCAGACAGAGGAAGGAGAATATATTTGCAACTCATATATCTCTGACAAAGAACTTGTATCAGACTACAGGAAGAACTCCTTTCTGAGGTACAGTGGATCAGGGGGAAAAAAAGAACTTTTACTGCTCAATTAGAAAAGTTAAATGATCCGGTATAAACATGGGCAAATGACACATATAGGCATTATATAAAAGAAGATCTCCAAATAGTCAAGAAACACATGAAACAGTGCTTCACTTCATTAATCATCAGAAAATTCACATTAAAACCATGATGCATGCCACATACCTACTAGAACAAATGGCTGAAATTAAAAACAAACAAAAAAAGACATACCCAGTGTTAGTGAGGATGTGGAACAAATGAAAGGTCAACATAATACCAGAAAGACTGTAAAATGATAGAGCCACTTTCAGAAAACAGTCTGTAAGTTTCACATAAAGCTAAACATATACATACTATATAAAGTAGCAATCCTATTCCTAGTATTTACTGAAGAAAAATGAAAACTCATGTCCACACAAAAACCTGTACATGAATGCTTATAGTGGCTCTATTCATAATTGCCAAAAGCTGGAAAAAACCCAAATGTGCATTAACTGGTGAAGGGATAACCATCCAGCAGCAAAAAAGAACAAAATACTTGATGATACATGCAACAACATGAATAAATTTCAGTGAAAGAAGCAGGCTCAAAAAGCTACATTCTGTATAATTTCATGTGTATGACTTCCTAAGGAAAGCAAAACTACAGGGAGAGAAATCAAACTACCAGTTGCTAGGGCTTGAGGGGGCTGACTATAGAGGGACATGAGGATAGTTTCCGGGGTAATGGAAACAGTCTGTTTATATCTCAATTTCCAGTGATAGTTACACAACTGTATCCATTTGTCTAAATTCACAGAATTATACATCTAAAGGGGTTGATTTTATTGTTTATAAATTGTACATCAATTAATCTGATTTTTAAAAACCTAGGCCAGGCGTGGTGGCTCATGCCTGTAATCCCAGCACTTTGGGAGGCCGAGGCGGGCAGATCAGGAGGTCAAGAGATCAAGACCAGAATGGCCAACATGGTGAAATCCTGTCTCTACTAAAAATACAAAAATTAGCTGGGCATGGTGGCACACGCCTGTAATCCCAGCTACTTGGGAGGCTGAGGCAGGAGAACCCTTGAACCCAGGAAGTAGAACCCACTGCACTCCAGCCTGGTGACAGAGTGAGACTCTGTCTCAAAAAAAAAAAAAAAAAAAACCTGACAAGTACCAAGTGCTGTCAAAAATGCAGAGGAACTAAAACTCTCATATAATGTGGAAGGAAATGTAAAATAGTACATCCACACCAAAAACCTGTTTGGCTATACTGTACTTTATCACCTAGCCCTGGGTACAACATGTCCAATGGAAATAAGTACGATGGAAATGTCCACTAAAAGACATCTATAAGAATATTCACAGCCAAGCACGCTGGCTCACATCTGTAATCCCAGCACTTTGGGAGGCTGAGGCAGGCGGATCACAAGGTCAGGAGATTGAGACCATCCTGACTAACATGGTGAAATCCTGTCTCTGCTAAAAATACAAAAATTAGCTGGGCGTGCTGGCGTGTGCCTGTAATCCCAGCTACTTGAGAGGCTGAGGCAGGAGAATTGCTTGAACCAGGGAGTTGGCGGTTGCAGTGAGCTGAGATTGCACCACTGCACTCCAGCCTGGAGACAGAGCGAGACTCCATCTCAAAGAAAAAAATTCATAACTTTATTGATAAGGCCCCCAAACAGAAACAATGCAATGATATGTCAAATGCACAAAGAATAAATTCTGCGGTATTCGCATAGTGAAAACAGACTACTGCCACATGAAACAATATGAATGAATCTTATGCTGCTGACAAAAGCCAGACCTATAAAAAAGTAAATGTCATTGTTCTATGGTTCTATTTGTATGAATTTCCAAAATACATAAAATCAAGCTATGGTGATAGGATTTGAAATAGTGGTTCCTTTTGGGAGTGAACAGTGACAGGAGGGGGACAAGAGGGAGGCTCCTCGGAGTGCTCGCAACGTTCTGTGTCTTGACCTTGGAGGTGTATTCATTTGTAAACATTCACCAGGTGGTACACTCCAAATTACGCCTTTACTACAGGGTAGACATCAATAAAAATTTTACAAAACACAAAACAAAACAAAAAAACAGGTGGTGGGCTAGATTTGGTCTGCCAACTCCTAATCTAGACAGTGGAATTTTGGTAGGGTGGTTTGTTTTATTTCTCTTTTTTAATTTTTTTACATCAAGTGTATGCAATTTTAATAATACAAAAATTTTAAAATATTAATTTTATTATCAAAGTAAAACAGTGGAAAAAAGACTGGACAACAAAGACTAACATCTCATTGCTAAATCAGCCATCTCTACCTTGTCCAAATGGGAGGTTTCAAGTGCAAAAGGAAAAATTCACCAAGAAATCAACATTTTCAGCAGTCAACATTTTAGGCAATCAATTAATATAACAATAGGATTCTAACAGTTGGCTCCTCCTCTCATTAAGAATTAGCTCAAATTTAACCTGGCCTCTCCCTGAAATTAAGTCACATTTATTCACAGTGCACTTACCTGAAACTACTCTACTTATATGTGTATGCGTTTTCTGTCTATATTTGTCGAATAGAATGAAAACTTCAAGGGGGCAGAACCCTTGTCAGTGTCGTTCACTGCTATATCCACAGGCCCTTGAAGAGTACTTGACACATAGGAAATCAATAAACACTTGTTGAATAGGTGAATAGATTATCTGAAGTTCATAAGATGATCAAATGATGGCACAACAGGTAATCAGATGATCTGTGCCTTAATAAAATAGATGGAATAAACTATTAAAGCATAGTATGCCTGTATTATTAAATAACTGAAACAAGATAGAAAAAAAGTTTTTATTATGTGTCTTACAACTCAGGGATTGCCCCTAAAAAGACTGAGATTCAATGGTCATCCTAACTTAGCTGCTAACGAAATTTTCTCTTAATACTGGAAAAAAAGTCTAAATCCTTAAAAAATAAACAAATTTACAGCCTAGAAAATCCAGTTCTATTGCAGATATATAAAATCAAAGAGCATGAGGGAAAAAACAAACTGAGATAGTTGGACCTGGTCCTAAAAGTCCAAGAAAGGACTCTTGGTCATTGAAAGGGGGCTTCAGGAAGTAAAATCTGCTTCTGCTGCTGCTGTAATATCAGCATTTATTGAGCTCTCACTATGCTGAACACTTCAACATACCTGGTTTCACCTGATCTTTATAACAATCCTATGAGGGTCAGAGGGGTCAAATAACTTGCCCAAGATCACATAGCTAGTAAGTAGCTGAGCTACATCTGAATTCAGATTCCTGTTGCCAAAGCTCATACTCCCAATTCCTATGCTCTACTGCTTCCTTTTGTTGTAGGAAGTATGTAAACATTCAACAGCTCAGTTTTAACTGTGCCTTCACCAATTTATCAGCATTTGATGAATCCCAGATGGTTTCCCAGTTTCCAAAGTCCTTTTGAGGGGCTTAGACAAACCTGTATGTCCAAGCAAAATTAATGTTTAACATATGGTCTGGGGAGGAAGCAGTGATTTACTGAACACTTGCTATGCTAGGTGCTCTATCTTCCTTATCTCATTTAATCCCCACAACAGTTCTGTGGATAGAAAACATTCTCGTCATATTCTAGATAACTTTTCTTTCTAATCTGTAGACTCAGGGAAGGTATATACCCTCTAAGTGACACAGCCTAGATATGAACCCAGGTTTGGTGTTTCCAAAAGTCTATGCTCTTTCTAGTATACCTTGGGGATAGGTGACCTTGAAGCTTTCTGTATTGTGCTGCCCGTAAAGGGATAGGGTTAAGAACTCAAAGTGCTAAAGGAGCAAAATAAAGAAATGAAGGAATAATATGTTATGTTACATTATTCAAAGTTGGCTCCTGGAGATATGCTACATGAGTTGCTTCAAAGCAGATGAGGGAAAGGCAGAACTCATGGAGAAGATACTAAAAGGTACCCAAGCAGCAAAAAGAGACGATAGAAAATGCACAAAATCTAAAAATCCATAATATAATCATCTCGATAATCATTACCAAGCTCTTACAAAATACATTTAAGTAAATCTTACTTTGTTAACAACAAACAAACCCCCTAACATTATGTACATGCCGAATGAAGTAGCAATTCTCCTTAAGATGCCAGTTCAAACTAGGACAGGTTATTAATGCTTTAATGTAGCTAACGTCTAACAAACAGCCATTTGTTGGTTGGTGTAAAAGGAGCTGGCAATTTCCAGTGGTGGCTTTTCTTGGTTAAGTCTGTATTTCAACACCACTCTTGGCTGCCAACAAGTGTCAGTTTCAGCAGAAATTATCCCGCACCAGGGTAAGATCCCTTGGAGTCTGGGGTACAGCACCTAATGTGGGAAGAACACGACAAGAACCTATCTTGAGGGAACCCAGCTTTTCCAAGATCATTCAACAGCTTTCCATCAGCATATTATCTCTTTGATGACAAACCAACCAATCAACCAACAACAACAAAGTAGAAGGAAAAGGAGAAATTTTTTAAAAACAACCTTAATATCAGGATGGGCATATCTAAATATAAAAGTAACCATTAACCTTCAGTCATTAAAAAAAAATCACTACTATAATTCCTGAAGTTCTTTCTAGTTCTAAAAGCTGGAATCCAGATAAAGCCTTTAGCTTTTCTTGTACACCACCTTAGAATGGCAGCTCACAGAAGGCAGTTATGGCCATTTTTTCACCCATTAATTTTAGAAGGAAAAAAAGGGACTCTGTATAATTCAGGAACCTTCCACAACAAAGCCATGCTGCCCACACCAGATGGATGCCCTAACTACAGCTCAATTTTTCTTTCATTCATCTCTCATCAATCCCTTATTCAACAGTGCACGTAACAGTGCTCTTAACTTTTTCTCTGGACTCCAAGCTCCATACTCTATTTCAGGAGCTTGCCAACCTCCTCTCCTCTCAAAATGCCCCTGAATATTTAACTACCCTTTCAGAGAAAGAAGTTTCCATCCATCCCCTCTTACTAGAGGTAACCTTGCTTCCACCTGTGCTCCCAATGTCATCCCTTCCTGCAGGACCTCCCTCAAAAATGTGTCAGTAACAAAATTTCAACACCCTTGACAGATGTGCTTCTTCTACACAATTCCCAGGTCCCATTACCTTCACCTCCAGTATGTCCGGCATCTACTCTCACAACACTCACTTCTCTCATTGCCTACACTCAAAGGATGCCTACACCGGCCATCTGCTCACTTACACAGTGGAAACTAACTTAGACAGTGGAAACACCTATCCTCGTGTGGCTCTCTCTGCCTCTGATCTAGCCCCTTTCAATTCATCAGGTCTAATGCACCAGCTTCATCCTCTTAAATACAGCTCTGACTTCACTTTTCTATATAAGAAGCTTTAATGTATATTAATTAAAAAGCTTTGGTATACGGGTTCTATACCAAAAGACTTTCAAAGTTCCTATCACGGCATTGCAAGCCTTCCAAAAAGCTGGTCCCAGTCTACCATGTTTCTATATTACCCTAGGCTCTCTCCAACAAGAGAAGCGTAACAGCACAGTACAGCTATCACTTACTGAATGCTTACTCGGTGCTATCCATTCATTCTGTTTTCCATTTTTAAATTATTCATTTTTAAAGGCCTACCATGTGTCAGGTACATTCTAAGCACTGGGAATGCAGCAGCGTATCTCAGACAAAAAGCTCTGTCTTCACAGAACTTACAATTCAAATTAGAGAGATGGACAGTAAGAAAGTAAGTAAAATATTACATGGTATATCAGATGGTAATAAGTACTTTGAACAAAAATAAGACAGAAAATGGCAATAGGGAATGGCAATGGGGGTAAGATTTTAAAAGGGTGGCTAGGGAGGGGCTCACTGCAAAGGTGACCTGTGAGCAAGGATCCAAAGGAAATAACAAGCCACAAGGATATCTAGGAGAAGATAATTCCAGACAGGAAACAGACAGTAGAAAGCCCCCAACCAAGGGCATCCGACATTCATGCAACAGTAAGGAAGCCAGTGTTACTGAAGCAAAGTAAGCAAGGTCATAGTAAGACAGTGAAAACGGGCCAGATCACAGTGCAATTTTAAGAACTTTGTTTTTACTTAGAGTGTGACAAAACTATCGGATGCTTTCGAGCAGAGGAAGGTAACAATCTGACAAGTTTTTAAATAATCACTCTGGCAGGTGTGCAGAGAAGAACCTGTAGTGGGCAAGGATAGAAGTGAGGAGACCAGATAAAAAATGATATTGGCTTAGACCAGGGTAGTGGTGGTGACAGAGGAGGATAAGATGTGTTGATGGGTTAAACTGTGGAATGCAAGAGAAAAAAAGTGGCCACAGATGACTTCAAGGTTTTTGGACCAAGGAACCAGTAGGACACAGGAGCAATTTACCAAGAATGGGAAAAGAACAGGAGGAGTACGCACTTAGAGGGGAGAAGAAGAAAGATCAGGAGTTCAGTTTCTGATTTTTGCGATACCTATTAGATGTCCAGGTAAACTTGTCAGTTAAGCAGCTGGACATACACCTTGTAGTCCACTGGCTGGGTCCACGCTAAAGACAAAGTCATCAGTATAGAAATTGTTTTAAAGGATGGGACTAGATACGATCCCCAAGGAATTAAGCAAATAGAACTGAGCCTTGGAACACTCCAATGTTTAGAAATTTGAAGCCAGCAAGAGAGGCCAAGGAGGAGCAGCCAGTAGGTAAGGAAAACGTGTAAGTGTAATAACATGAGGGCTGGGAATTAACCACTGAATTCAGCAATGTGGTGGTCACTGGTGACCTTGACAGGAACAGTCTGGGGATAGTGATGAGGACAAAAGCTGACTAAAGTGGGTTCAAGAAAGATTTGGATGAAAATAACTGGCAGTAGTGAGTATAGACAGATCTTCCAAGGCCACTAGCCATACACTGGACCATGTGCCTTATAGGTTAATTAAGAGAGACTTCCCTTAATCTTCGAACCAACCTTATGAAAGGTACCATTTATTATTAAGCCCATTTACAGAAGGGAAAACCGAGTCTCAGAAAAGTCAAATAACTTGTTCAAGGTCAGAATATGTGAATGGCGTGGACGGGACTCCAACCCAAGTTTGCATCATTCCAAAAACTAACACTGGCAACTCTGTGATGGAGCCTCCAAATCCTTTGGAGGAGATGGCTGTGACCTCTTCCTGTTCCCTGGAATCCACTAGTTCTTTAACATTAAAAGCCAGGCCTTTTTGGGAACAGCAAAGCAGACTCCCATTTTCCCAGCTGACAGCCTTCATAAACTTGTCGGTGCTCCTAGAAATGAAGTCATTCCCAAACTAACCTGAGTTGGGAAGCACTGATCCTTTGCCATTCTTCACATCCACCACCCAGGTGGCCTCTTTACCCCCAGGGCCATCTTTCACCTTGAAGGCAAAAATACCACCGATTTTCTTCACAAACTGTTCCCCTTCCTGGAAAGAAAAATAACACTGGGAGTTATATTAAGTCTATTTCTCTGGCTTTCTCCTCAAGCAAATTAATGTTTAAACAGATACATGATATGATTATCTGGGCCAGGCAGCAGTCCCCAAGGTCCCTTATGATCTTTTACCCAGAAAAGTCTGAAAGGCAACCAGGCAACAACTCCCACATCTGCCAAGTCTTTTATTAAAAATGGCTTTTTAAGCCAGGCATGGTGGCTTATGCCTGTAATCGCAGCACTTTGGGAGGCAGAAGTGGGAGGATCACTTGAGCCCAAGAGTTGGAGACCAGCCTGGGCAACATAGTGAGACCCACTCTCTACTAAAAATAAAAAAAAAATAGCTAGGCATGGTGGTGCATGCCTGTGGTCTCACCTACTCAGGAGGCTGAGATGGGAGGATCACTTGAGCCCAGGAGTTCAAGGTTATGGTGAGCTATGATCATGCCACTGCACTCTAGCCTGGGCAACAAAGCAAGACCTTGTCTCAAAAAAAACAAAAAGGGCTTTTCAGATAAAACTGGTAGAAGGGAAGGAGGGACAGGGCAGCATTTTCTGCCAAAATAGCCCTCATTTGTTTCAATAACTTGGGAAAGATTCACTCTGGCCTCTCTAAATGTAGAGATCACCAACCTGCCCTTCATATATGTAAGCATATAAAGGATATATATATAGATATAGATATATACATATATATATAGATACATATAAATTATGTATTTTTTGAGACAGGGTCTCACTCTGTCACCCAGGCTGGAGTGCAGTGGCACAGTCAGTGCTTACTGCAGCGTTGATCTCTAGTGCTCAAGCAATCCTTATACCTCAGCCTCCCTCAAGTAGCTGGGACTACTGGCATGCACCACCACAACTGGCTTAGTGTGTGTGAGTGTGAGTGTGTGTGTGTGTGTGTGTGTGTGTGTGTGTGTAGACACGATCTCCCTATGTTACCCAGGCTGGTCTCAAACTCCTGGGCTCAAGCGATCCTCCTGCCTCAGCCTCCCAAAGTGCTAGGATACAAGGGTTAGCCACCACGTCTAGCCTTACATATATTTTTGGTTCCTCGCAATCAGAACTTAAAGACAAGTGATTCTGAAATCAAGGCCTTTTGTTATTGTTGTTGTTGTTCAACCCATTTTCTCTATCAGTATAAAGAATTATATGAGTAATATACCATCCACCACTTGCTTTTGGATATTGGGGAAGGAAGCTGGCCTAAATACAGAAAAAAAAAACTTAGACCTATATCTCTGCAAAGGGGTTTCCCTTCTCCTTCCCTTCCTCTTTTTTTCCACCCTTCATTCCCAATCTTTCCTTACTGAAGCATTTATTGAGCCAAACACTCTTACAGGCACCAAGGATACAGAAATAGGAGTCAGAAAAGTAAATAACAATACACTATGATCACTATGACAATACACTGGATCAAGGGAAACACAGGGGACTGCAGGAGCACAGAGGAGTAGCTAAGCCAGCTGGCAGGGTGAATAATGAAAGGATGACAACAGCCTCACTCACCTTGTTTAAAAAAAACAAAAGCAACACAATTTTATTAAAAAAATTTTTTAGAGAAGGAATATTTATTTCACTATGGAAAAATTAGAAAATATAATGAACAAAAGGAAGAAAATATAAATCATTCACATATACATATATTTTTGAGACCAAGTCTTACCCTGTCACCCAAGCTGGAATGCAGTGGTGCCATCTTGGCTCACTGCAACCTCTGCCTCCTGGGTTTGAGCGATTCTCTTGCCTCAGCCTCCCAAGTAGCTGGGACTATAGCACGTACCACCATGCCCGGTTAATTTTTTGCATTTTTAGTAGAGATGGGGTTTCACCATGTTGACCATGCTGGTCTCGAACTCCTGACCTCCAGTGATCCCCTGCCTCAGCCTCCCAAAGTGCTAGGATTACAGGCATGAGGCACTGCATCCAGCCAAAATCATTCATAATTTTACTCAAAGAAAATAATTTTTGGTATATATACGCAGAGAAAAAATATGAGTTTTGTACCAAAAACAAGAAAATCTTTCTGTAAACAGAAGAAGTAGGTTACAAAATATAATCTCATTTAAGATACATATATATATGTATGTATGTGTGAGTATATATAAATACACACATCTTTTAAATGGGATCTGTTTAATTAAACAGAAAAGGTTTTATATATATTATATAAATTAAAAAGATTTTACATATATAAGATTTATATATATGTATATGCTGTATATATTTTATATATATATTCAGAAAGGTCTAATAACTTGGCTAGCTTTGTAGAAGTACAAGAGTAAGAATTCAAACCTATTTTGATTCCTAGATTTGGCGTTCTTAATTAGCAAAGTTTAATTCTAGAGATTTACATTTAAATAAATGAGGCTCTGTAAAAAATTTAGATATAGAGCCAGGTGCAGTGGCTCACGCCTGTAATCCCAGCACTTTGGGAGGCCGAGGTGGGCAGATCACGAGGTCAGGAGTTTAAGATCAGCCTGACCAACATGGTGAAACCACAACTCTACTAAAAATACAAAAATTAGCCTGGTGTGGTGGCGGGTGCCTGTAATCCCATCTACTCGGGAGGCTGAGGCGGGAGAATGGCTTACACCCAGGAGGCAAAGGTTGCAGTGAGCCGAGATCGTGCCATCGCACTCCAGCCTGGGCAACAAGAGCAAAACTCCATCTCAAAAAAAAAGAAAAAAAGAAAAAAAAATTTGGATATGAGAATGTTATTCACAGTATTGTGATAAGAGCCAGAAATTAGCATAAGCCTGAATAACAATTAACAGGGTACTGATTAAATAAAATATGGTGTATATATACATTTACATATGCTATATATAAGGTTCATATACATATATCTTAAATAGGATCATACTGTTTTATAATCTACTTTTTCTGTTTAATATAATTATCCTAATTACTGTGTCACTAACATTCTACATAATTTTAAATGGTCACATGTAGTCTTTAATTGTAAAAGTATACCATATTTTATTTAACCAATACCCTGTTGATTGTTATCAACAAGTTAGGTTATTAGACCTTTCTGAATCTCAATTTTCTTATGTTAAATGGGAATAAAACAGTAACTACCCTCATAGAGCTGAAGGAGAACTATGTAAATACCCACAACACACAGAGTACTCAATGAATGTTAGCATTTTGTTGTTGTTGTTGTTTTATTCTATGATCTAGCTGCTATTTCTGTACCAATATTATAGCTTTATAATATACTTTACTCTTTGACACAGCAAATCTCAATTATAATTCCTCTCTTCCAAATATTCTTGGGTATTTTTGGATTTTTTTGACACATTTTCCTTTATATGTACTTTATAATCACTTAGTTCTTCTCCAAAATGTTGTTGGAGTTGGATGTGGTTACATAAAATATACAGATCTGTTTAGGGGAGAGGTAATATCTTTACAATATTAAGCCTTCCCATCCATGAATATGGTATATCTTCACCTTCTCTTTAATGTCCTTTGGGAAAATGTTGTCTTTTTTTTCCAACATAGACTTTTGTACAGTTCTTGCTAAATTTATTCTTAGGTATTTTATATTGTATTTGTGAATAATACATCTTTGCATTAAATTTTATGGCTAGGCTATTGCAAATACATAGAAACCATACTAATCTTTTAATACTTATTTTGGAACTGGCTACCTGTTGAGTTCTCTTTAATTTCTAATAGCTTTTATTTCCTATCTTCTTTATTTTAGCCTTACATGTCTGCAATAATTTATACACAAAATTCTTCATTTTGGTATCATAATGTTAATTATTTTAAGAAAGACTTAAGTGTTTACAATGTTCAGACACTGTGATAAGTACCTGAAACACTCAAATAATTACTGCCCCTGAGGAACTTACATAAACTGACATTAGATATTAACCTCTGTTTCTGCATATGCAGAGAGCCTGGCCTAAGTTTATTACTTCTTTTTGTTGTGTTTTGTTTTATAACAGCATTGAGATACAATTTACATCCCATAAAATTCACTCTTTTAAAGTATTCAATTCAGTGGTTATTTTAGTATATTCAAAGTTGTGCAGCAAAAACCACTACCTAATTTCAGAGCATTCTCATTAACCCCAAAATAAACTCATACCTGTTAGCAGTCATTCCCTGTCTTCTCTACCCCCAAGCACCTGGCAACACTAATCTACTTCCTGTCTCTATAGTTTTGCTTATTCTGGACATTTCATATAAATGAAATCATGCAATATATGGTCTTTTGTGACTGCTTCTTTCACTTAGCATGATGTTTTCAAGGTTTATCTGCATTGACACATACATCACCAGTCCTTCAATCTTTTTTTTTTTTTTTTTTTTTTTTTGAGATGGAGTCTCACTCTGTCACCCAGGCTGGAGTGCAGTAGCATGTCTCAACTCTGTAACCTCCTCCTCCCAGGTTCAAGTGATTCTCCTGCCTCCCAAGTAGCTGGAACTACAGGCACGAACCATGTGCCAAAAATGTTACTAAAAATTTTTGTATTTTTAGTAGAGATAGAGTTTTACCATGTTGGCATGCTGACCTCGAACTCCTGACCTCAAGTGATCTGCCCATTACAGGGATGAGCCACCATGTCCGGCCTCCTTCAATCCTTTCTATAGCTAAATAATATTCCATTGTATGGATGTAACATATTTTATGTATTCAGCAGTTGATGGTTGTTTCCATTTTTGCCTATTATGAATAATACTGCTATAGACATTTGTGTACAAGATTTTGTGTGAAAAAAGGCTCAATTTCTCTTGGTTACATATCTAGAAGTGGAATTGCTAGGTCATAAGGTGATGTTTAATTTTTTAGGGTATCCCCCCCTAAAAGTGGCTACATCATGTCACAATTCTACCAGCAATTAATGAGGGTTTCCAGTTTCTCTACATCCTCAAACAAACAACTGTTACTGTCTTTTTTATTTTGGTCAACCTACTGGGTGTGTCAACCTTTTTTTTTTTTTTTTTTTGACATGGAGTTTTGCTGTCTCCCAGGCTGGAATGCTATGATGCGATCTCAGCTCACTGCAACATCTGCCTCTGGGGTTCAAGCAATTCTCCTGCCTCAGCCTCCCAAGTAGCTGGGATTACAGGCACACACTACCATGCCCAGCTAATTTTTTTTGTATTTTTGGTAGAGATGGGGTTTCACCATGTTGGCCAGGCTGGTCTCGAACTCTTGGCCTCAACTGATCCACCCACCTCAGCCTCCCAAAATGCTTGGGATTACAGGTGTGAGCCACCACGCCCAGTCTGGGTGTGTCAATCTTTTTCTTATATCTAGGTCTACCCCCGAGCCTATCTGGAATCTTGGACATGGCTCTTAGGACAAAACACTTGTTTTGTCCTAAAATGGGACTACTTATCTCAATAGTCATGGAGGCATCTCTTACATATGGGTATCCTGAAATTAATTACCAATCTTTTC
>CAUYLG010052952.1:0-89674 GCA_963573385.1 Cacajao melanocephalus
ACAGAGCTAGGCCTTCCCGGGTTCAGCTGTGCTTACTGTGAAACTCTCAGTCCTCAGCGCCTCCAATTGCTGTTCTCCTTGTGGGGATGGGACCAGCCGAGCCCGACTCAAAGGGCATCCAGTCCCGTATAATCCGCACTGAGAAGCGCCGTGCCTGGGCGCTGGCAAAACAGCCGTGCCGGCCAGAAAAGTCACGCTGGCGACCCGTGTGGCTCCTCCGCTGGGAATCTCCCAGTCTGTGGGCAACAAAAATTCGTCTGAAAGTGCGGCGTCTGCTCGCTCTCTGTGCTTTCACCGGGAGCTACAATCCTGAGCTGCTGCTGATCGGCCATCTTGGATCTCTCTTAGAATTCTTTTTATAATTTGCACACAGTGACCGGAATCTGAAAAGTGAACATGCTGCTTTTGAGAGTCTTTCTTTTTTTTGTTCTATGCACTCTGTAAATTCCATGTAAACATTGAAATCCATAACGTTTTGCATGAGAGAAGAGAGGGAGGGGAGAATAGAAGACAGAGAAAAGATTTTTAATGGATGGTTCTTTTGTGGACTATTTCTTTTTTCAGTTTCCTCTTTGAGTTAGTCATTTAAGGGTCCAAAGAATGACTTTAGAATTTTCTTTGGAATAGTCTAATTTGTATCATCAAAATCACTGCATTCATGAAGTCTTGGAGATTAGCTAAGGGAAGCATTTCCCAAACACCTTTGACTTGAAAAAACTTTCTGTTCAATATATAGCTCCACAGAGTCTGTAGAATTTTAATTTTTAAAATAACTTTTGAGTGACACATAATATATTTTAAGTAAGTAAATATATACATATAGTTTGGGTAAATTAATTCTTTAAAAATATAAAATATTTAAGTGCAACCTTAAGAACAGAAATAACACATAAAAATATAAATTTCCACCTTTTCCATTAAAAGTCAGTTTTCTTTAAAATAATTTGGTTTTATTTAAAAGGCTAGAATTTGTTGAAAAAGAAAAAATCTAATAGTGTGACATATTTGGTTTTGTGACTAAATAGCCATTGAAATATACATTTAAAAATGCATGTTATAATATGAAAAAGCTGCTAAATTATGACCAGATGTGTAGAATTGTTGCTCCATACTTAAAAAAATAAATTGACTGGTTTACTTTTATGATTATCATGTTTTGTTTCTGACTGCATGCATAAGAAAAGATTCAAATTGTTATTTGAACTGTCTGCAAATAATACATTGTATGCTGGGTAATTTTTTTTTCTCATGATTCAAAGCCATGTTTATTAATCATTATATTAGTTTATTCTTTTCAAATGGATTTTTGAAGTACAAAATAAACAGAATTTTGAGCTGATGAAGAGAAAATGAACAAAATTTACAGAATTATATTATTATGTCCCTAGTTTCCTTATTGCATTTCAACATCAGTGTTTTCAGTGCTTCCTGCCTTTAACAAATGGTCAATTATGTATATAAATTCAACAACATTTGACCGAGAATTTAAAAAAAGCAATAAAGCAATGTGCTGTTTAAAACTAATGTACTGGCTAGGAGTTATCAATTGAGTCACAAGCAGTGACTGACTCATGAGCCAGCTCAACTGACTTCTCAGAATATAGCTTGCTTATTTAAGGGTACATGAAGGGCCATAAACTAATCTCTTCTAAAGCAAACATCTTCTACGTAATTATTTGATTTGCAATTTAAGTAATGGATGTTGCAATAGGTAAATTAATATTATCTTTAGTTATATAAACTACTAGACTTGAGGATCAACATTTGGGAAAAACTACTGTGATCTAAGCTCTTTGGTTTCCCCTAAAGAAACTTGAGTCCCAGAGAGTTGATGCCTTCACTAAGTGTTTAAGTGTAGTGTGCTGTTTAACGCAAAATAGCGATTTATCAATATTTATTTTATGTTGTTATTACTGGTATTTATTGTTTTAAAATCATTATTTGTTTTTATTAATTTTGGTATGAAATTTTTGTTTCTTAGTATATATTTTATTGTTATTACTTTGAAATAAAAAATAAAATTCGGTTTCTCTTCTCAGAATATTTATGCCATTATTGGCCGGGTGCAGTGGCTTACGCCTGTAATCCCAGCCCTTTGGGAGGCCGAGGCGGGCGGATCACGAGGTCAAGAGATCGAGACCATCCTGGCCAACATGGTGAAACCCCGTCTCTACTAAAAATACAAAAAAATTAGCCGGACGTGGTGGCACACACTTGTGGTCCCAGCTACTCGGGAAGCTGAGGCGGAAGAATCGCTTGAACCCAGGAGGCAGAGGTTGCAGTGAGCCGAGATTGCACCACTGCACTCCAGCCTGGTGACAGAGCAAGACTCTGTCTCAAAAAACAAAAAACAAAACAAAAAAACATTTAGGCGATTATTATAGATGTCAAAGGTCAAGCAAAGTGGAATTACTGGCATTTTCTATTTATAAAGATCTGATAGTGTTTATTTTCTTCTTCGGTATTGTACTAGGTGTTATGCATAGCCTTTTACTCCTAATTATTTGACTGTTGTGGAACAGCCTACGTTTTTTAAAAATCTCAGAATTTCTAACATTGATTTTTCAAAAAATACCTCAGTATTTTGTACTCAAAAACTGATCTTAAAGTATAAAACAAAAGTGAAAGAAGAAATGAGATTATTGGTAATTTCTAACTACTGAATTCTTTGCACAAAGAAGAATCCAGATTTATACAAGGTTTACATTTTTCATTCTTAGTTTTATTTGTCTGATACACACAATAGTGTATCAAAGTCAAATAGGAAAGCAAAAATCAAAATTATTTTGAACAGAGGGAATTAAATGCCTAGAATGGGTTGTGCTTTTAATGAAAGAGCTAAGAAACCAGACAGAGGTTGTTTAAGTAACCCAGAGTTTAGTATCAGCAGGAAGCTGCTGCTGTTTTGCAGTATGAAGGACCTCCTGGTATGGAGGTGATGTGGAATCTAGAAACCTGCCAGGAGGCTTGGCCTGTGCCAGAGTTAAGGAGGAGACTTAGCAGCTACTGAAGATGCTATCCAAGAAAATGAGAGAAGGAGAGAGATACCTTGGCTTCTATTTTCCTCTGCTCTCCAATCTCCCACTAGTGCCCACCTTGACCCATGCTCAAACAGAAGCACCACTGATTTCCTCTCCCTGTTTCTCCTCTTCTGCATTGGGAAGTATTATTGTGATACAATACAGACCTGAGGAAGGTTCGTGTAACACCCTGATTTATTTATTTTATTAGTGGACTATGGACACAATGTTAGCTACTTCTCGTTCTGCCATCACAACACATTTCACACAAAATATTTTCACACATTTCATGTGACATACGTTACTCATTTGAAGATGTACCTTCCTCAAGAAGTTTTGATCTTCTTGAGTAAAGAAGCTACGCTTTCATTTTTCAATGCCTAGGAAATCTTCTTGTATATTACCATGCACCATGTATATACAGAGCTGTGTAGAGTTAACCCATCAACTCCTATAATTAAATGATGCCCTAATGACAAAAGCTAGAAATAGAAGAGTAAGTGTCCATGGTAATAACGCCTATGCCTCATAGCTACATACCTTCAGATTCTACTTCCCCTCGGAGGGTTTTTGCTAACGTCACTACTGCCCTCTCTAGTAAGAAGCCTACTGTGTTCCTTAATAAACTCAACCTCAACACCCAAACATTGGCCCTAAAGGGAAAAAATCTGTATTTGGGCCATGATCAGGTAGCAAAGGATGGCTACTACTTGACATACACACAAATACAAATAAAAACGTCTCCCTCCATTGCTAATTTTAATATATTTGGTTTATTTTATTATCTGAGCCAAGAGTTAGTTAACCGCCTGCTAAATGGACATGGCTTAACAAAGGACAAATATTATCCCACACCTGCCTTATGTTTGTTAGAGTCATGACCTTTACTAGGTATCATTAGATGATAAACCAAAGTACATTGAGTTTTCCTCCCTCCCTCAGTCTCAAAAAATATTTGTAAAGCATTAGGAACAAAGGGGGATTCTAAGGTGTACCTTGGTGTACCATGTCCTCACTGGCTTGGCTGGCTTTGACAGGTATATAGAAGGCTGACATTGAGGCCATTATTGAAGTATGTGTTTTGTTGACTCTGGCTCCTGATTTAGAGGAAGAGCTATAATCACTATAAATCACATTTCCAACAAGTGTGTCCTAAATAAGCTCTGTAAACGAACATTGGGCTACATAGCTTTTCTTCCACACATTTGTTTATTCTGCAAATGTTTATTCAGTGCCTGCCCTTGCCCTATATAATACACTGATAATACAAAGATGAAAAAAATCCCTTGTTTGGTCCTCAAGAAGCAGAGGTTGTTCAGTCTCACAGAAAGTAAAACATAAAAACAACCGTTTAAGTAGACAATATACAGGTATTCTGATATAGGGATACATAAAATGCATGACGAAGGAGTTAATGAGGAACTCGCACAGGAGGTTGTATTTGGGGTGATGGGGTGAGAAGCATATTCTAGGCAAAGAGAAGATTTGCAAAGGTATGCAAGCACAGGAGAGCATGTGGTTATCAAGGAGCAAAAATTACGGCTTTTGTTGGATCAGGGGTTGGGAGGAAGTAATGGAGATGAAACTGAAGGATAAACTGAGACCGAGACAATGTTCCTTGTGTGCCAGCCTAAGGCGATTGAATTTTTATCTTGCAAGTCATGAAAAGCCATTGAACGTCTTTGAGCATGGTAAAAATACTTCAAAGATCTACCAGTGGGGGAGAATGGATTGAAGTGAAGATTGAGTTTGAAAATCAGAAACCTAGTTAGAAATACATTTTACTAATCAGGCGGGGCATGTCTGTAATCGAAGCACTTTGGGAGGCCGAGGCGGGTGGATCACAAGGTCAGAAGATCAAGACCAACATGGTGAAACCCTGTCTCTACTAAAAATACAAAAATTAATTGGGTGGGGTGGCATTCGCCTGTAATCCCGGTTACTCGGGAGGCTGAGGGAGGAGAATCGTTTGAATCCACGAGGCCGAGATTGCAGTGAGCCGAGATTGTGCCATTTCACTCCAGCCTGGCCACAGAGCGAGACTCATTCAAAAAAAAAAAAAAAAAAAAAAAATTACGTTTTACCAATCAGTGAGGAGTCTCTTATTTAAAGCTCACTGAATAGATAATACGTTAAGAGATAGCCAGTATGAGGTCAGTCACTGGGCCTACATAAGGGAAAATATGGTCACAGGCCCTACCCTTGTGGAATCTCGGTTCAGTGATGAAGTAAGATGCTGCAAGGGCAGTCGCAGTGGAGCTGGAAAGAGTTGAACATTAGAGAAGTGTGAAGGTGGATGAAACTGAACTTTGAGACAATTGTATGTGGGAAGATGGATACATCTAAGGTATTTTATGGGTTGAGTTGCATTCCCCATAAAAAAATTTAATAAATTTAAGTCCTAACTCTTAGTACCGCAGAATGTATTTTCGTTGGGAAAAGGGTCATTGCAAAAGAAATTAAGATGAAGCCATACTGGAGTAGGGTGGGTCTCTATTCTATTATGACTAGTGTCCTTATTAAAAAAAAAAAAAGAAAATTGGTGTATTAGGGTTCTCCAGTGGGACAGAACTAATAGGATAGTTGTATATATGAATGGTAGTTTATCAGGAGACTTGACTCACATGATCACAAGGTGAAGTCCCACAGTAGGCTGTCTGGAGGCTGAGGAGCCAGGAAGCCAGTCGGAGTCCCAAAACCTCAAAAGGAGGGAAGCCAATAGGGCAGTCTTCAGGCTGTTGCGGAAAGCCTGAGCACCCCTGGCACATCACTGGTATAGATCCAAGAGTCCAAAAGCTGAAGAATTTGGAGTCTGATGTTTGAGGGCAGTAAGCATCCAGCACAGGTGAAAGATGGAGGCCAGCAGACTTAGCCAGTCTAGTCTTCCCACGTTCTTCTGCCTGCTTTTATCCTAGCTACACTGGAAGATGATTAGATGGTACCCACCCATACTGAGAGTGAGCCTCTCCCAGTCCACTGACTCAAATGTTAATCTCCTTTGGCAGCACCCTTACAGACACACTCAAGAACAATACTTTGCATCCTTCAATCCAATCAAGTTGACACTCAATATTAACCATCACAATTGGATACATGCATGCAGGGAGTACACCATATGAACATGAAGACAGAGATTGGGGTGACATGTCTACAAGTCAAGGAATGCCAAAGATTGGCAGCAAACCACCAGAAGCCAGGGGAGAGAGATGGAACAGATTCTGCTTCACAACTCTCAGCAGGAACCAACCCTACAAACATTTTGATGGTGAACTTCTAGCCTCCAGAAACATGAGACAAATTTCTTGGTGGCTTAAAAATTCCAGTTTGGCGGTACTTTGTTATGGTACCCATAGGGAACTGATACACAGGATCGTCAGGTTCCCAGCTCGGGCAATTTTATTTCAGGACAAGAAACATGATAGGACCTTGATCCTCCCTTAATATGTCATTAAAAAGGAGCTCTTTAATTTTTTCTTTCTTCCCTCATAACTCCTGAGATTTTTGCTTTCATCAGTGAATTGTTGCAATTCTTATTAATTAATTGTATTTGAAGTTGCAAAAGGATTGACTTATGATTTCTGGTGGAAACATTTGATTCTCGTTTCAAAATTACTGATCAAGCACTGAATCACTTGCCGGATTTTGGTAAAAATTCAGACAAGAACTAAGAAAATATCTTCTGATGGTTCAAATCGTTCAATCTGTTCTGATCGAACCGATTGTGGGCCACAGAGTTCTAGAACTAATAAAAATAAAGTGTATTCCTTGCTCACATAGTTATATGAACAACCTACTTGTATAAACTGTAAAGCAGTTTGCTGGTTTATTGCTTTATAATACTTTAAACTCCACTTTTATAAAAACCGTAGCCTGTTAGCACTTTCTCTTGATCTTTGCAGAATACTATGAAAATAATAATAAACCTCTGGGAGGAATAAACAATCTGCCTGTGACAATTGCCCAAGTGCCTTCTGGCAAGTCTAGTCCTTTCTGCTCTCTTTAAAGTTTTAAAGTGCAAATTGCTTTGCAGCAGCAATATATTCTGGTCAAAGTGAGGGGAAAAGTACGAGTCTCACTTAAAACTTGAGATTGATGATTGAATCATCTGAACTTCATCAGTGGTTTTGTGAAATTGGTTCTTTTCTAGGGAAGCAGTTTTTGCCTATGAGTGAGATTTTAAACTACTATTGTCTTCTATTATTCTTCAATAAAAAACCAGAAATGGGGAGAAAATATGGTGACTCACAATTTACGGTCATGTTTTAGAGAATACATTTGCTCAGCATATAATGTGGCTTAATAATGTTACATGTGCCCAAAGCAAGCCATGTGCCGTCCTTCATCTTGTATATAAACATGAGGCACTTTCTACTAACATGAGGATGAATAGAAATGGGCCCTTTGTGAGAATGTTCTCATGGAGAACTGCTTTCAAAGGGCTTAAGAATTACAGCATGCTGTTAGCTACTCTTCATACCCTATTCCTTTTCATTCCTATTATTAGGTACCATTTCTATCTTGCAGCAATGTTGTCTGCCTTTTAATGTTGGTATTATTCCATCTTTTAATATTTGTTCTATTATAATCTAATGCACATGAAGTATGGAGTCAGAGATTTAGAAAAATTGTCCTATAGTACTATGATCCCTGATGAAATAACAAAAATTAGTGTTGGGTTTTGTTTACTTATCATTGATATTTGAGAATCTGCCCAACTATTTTGCCTGACCATAGTAACACAGTCACCTCTTATTTATTTGTTTTTTCACTATAATATGGCTTCTGATTGTTCCTAATTGCTACCTGAGGCCTTCCCTAGTCTTTTTTTTCCCTAGTCCTCTCTTCTGTATTTGCCATGTGGATCATTCTATTGCTCCTTCACTTGGCTTTTGTGATATGGCCTTCTCCTGGGTCTTATATCTTTCTTACTGTTTTTTCTTTGTCTCTATCTTCTTTTCATCCATCTCAGTTTCTCATGCTCACTGGGTTATCTCATCTACTCACATAGTTTCATCTTCTAAGCTTAAATACATGGTCCAAACCCATTCCCAGATACATATTCTACATTCTCCTGGACATCAGCAAATGATTGTCCCGTAGAAGATTTACATGAAATATGTTATAAAGCAGACTTACCCTCCCCTACAAAATTTCTCACCTCATGCTATATTTTCTATCTCAGTTGATAGAATCATAGCCAGGAAATTTGAGTAGAAATTTATAATAAATTTACCCCCCCTGTTTATACTAACCATATATAATTAGTTACAGAATATTGATAATTTTAAAATCCTAATCCATCCTTTCTAATCCATCCCTACAGTCATCACGTTAGTTTACATTCTCATTATTCCGTATCTATCTGCCACTTCTTTATTAGTGTATTAACAGATCTTATTTTCCCTTTCTTGTCCTAGTCAAATTCATCTTCAACCCAGCTGCTAGAATGATTCTTCAGAAACGCAGATTTAAATACATGGAACCTTGTGCTTTAAAGTCTTTGAACGTCTTCTTGTAATTTAGGAGATGGATCCCAAACTGCTTAACTCAGAGCAAAAGCTCTCTTCTCTGATCCTGGTCTGTATCTCCGGTGGCACCTCCAGCTAGCTGCTCCCTTACACTTTATGTCTCGGCAATGCCAAATTGCTTGCATTTTTGTCAGACACCATTAGCCCTCTGCTCTGCATCTTTGCTTTTGCTGTTTGGAAGACTTTCCTTTCCCCTCCTTGTCCTAGCTAACTTGTAAGAACTTACTCAGGTGTCACTTTTTCCCAGACACCTTTCATTGCAAACCATCCTCTGTTCTCTATGGAGTACAGCAAGTATTCAGTAAATATTTGCTGAAGGAATTACTCCACTTCATTTTGTTGATTTAAGAGGTGAACAATCTAAAAACATATCAACACAATATTAGAACTACTAATACTAATTTTCAGGTCAATGTAAAATGTGTATCTTCTGCATTGATTTATTCCATGTGGAGCTATTCCTTTTGGAAAAATTGTTCTCTTAACCTTTGTGTAATTAGTTTCTCTATAGCATCATAGGTTAGCATCATATGCTATTATTTGAGTAAGCAGAAAATATTAATATAAAATTTCTACTAAATATAAAAATTATATGTATTTGTTTAGACTTGGGGAATCAAATATTCAACTCTGGCTAGAAGCTATAATCTAAATGTTTTGATAGACAAGTTAATAGCATTTCCAGGAGGCTTAGCATTAAGATGAAACTAAAATGTGTCATGGAGGTAGTGGTAGAGATACCGATAGCTCTTTCCGCTAATTCCTAATTATATTGATAACAGTATATTTTCTTACCATGGAAGACAATACTGGTGGGGCATTTGAGTTGTAACTAACCTTGTGTAGTTTACCTATGGGATTGTATCCTTGAAGTTCTTAGATCTAAGAAGGCCTACCTGAAAAGTTTATAGATTGAAATTCTCCTAAGAACAAAAGCAAAGGCCAGGATAGTGATGCTGAAGTAATTCTCTGAGATTTATTACTGCTATTTCAATTAGATCAATGAGTTAACAGAGCCAAATCATCACGTCTCAAAGGATTTTTTAAAACATTTATGTCTTTCCACTATTTTTAATGGAATATTAGATACACAAAAGAATGCATGCAATGTATACATGTAAGTCCTGGAGTTTATTACTAAAATGATCATCACTGATAGAGTGATTCTCACTAGTAAGAAAATCTTCTTAATGGAAACTAAACACTGGGTACTCATGAACATAAAGGTGGCCTATTAGTCTGTTTTCATGCTACTGATAAAGACATTCTTTTACAAAAGGAAGAGATTTAATAGACTTACAGTTCCACCTTGCTGGGGAAGCCTCACAATCATGGCAGAAGGCAAGGAGGAGCAAGTCACTTCTTACATGGATGGCAGCAGGCAAAGAGAGAGCTTGTATACGAAAACTCTGCCCTATAAAACCATAAGATCTCATGACACTTACTCACTATCATGAGAACAGCCCAGGAAACACCTGCCCCCATGATTCAATTTCCTCCCATCAGGTCCCTCCCACAACATGTAGTAATTCAAAATGAAATTTGGGTGGGGACACAGCCAAAACATATAATTCCACTTCTGGCCTCTTCCAAATCTCACGTCCTCAAATTTCAAAACCAATCGTGCCTTCCAAACAGTCCCCCAAAGACTTAACTCATTTCAGCATGAAGTCAAAATTCCACAGTCCAAAGTCTCATCTGAGACAAGGTAAGTCCCTTCTGCCTATGAGCCATTAAAGTCAAAAGCAAGTTAGTTATCTTGTAGATACAATGTGAGTATACAGCTGTTGGGTAAATACAGCCATTCCAAATGGAAGAGATTAGCCAAAACAAAGAGGCTATAGGCTTCAAGCAAGTCCAAAATCCAGCAGGGCAGTCAAATCTTAAAGCTCCAAAATAATCTCCTTTAACTCCGTGTCTCACATCCGGGTCACACTGATGCAAGAGGTGAGTTCCCATGCCCTTGGGCAACTTCTGCTCCTGTGGCTTTGCAGGGTATAGCACCCCTCCTGGCTGCTTTCATGGGATGGCATTGTCTGCTTTCCTCTGCGGCTTTTCCAGGGGCACAGTGCAAGCTGTCAGTGAATCTACCATTTTGGGGTCTTGAAGATGGTGGCCCTCTTTTCACAGCTCCAATAGGTGGTACTCCAGTAGGGTTTCTGTGTGGGGGCTCCCATCCCACATTTGTCCTCAACATTGCCCTAGCAGATGTTCTCCATGAAAGTCCTGCACCTACAGCAAACTTCTGCCTGGTCATCCAGGCATTTCCATACATCCTCTGAAATCTAGATGGAGGTTCCCAAAGCCCAATTCTTGACTTCTGTGACTGGCAGACTCAACACTGTGGAAGCTGCCAAGGCTTGAGGCTTGCACTCTCTGAAGCCATTGGCCCCTTTCAGTCATAGATGACGCACCTGGGACATAGGGCACCAAGTCCCTAGGCTGCACACAGCATGGGAACGCTGGGCTGAGCTCAAGAAACCACTTTTTCTTCCCATGTCTCCATGCCTGTGATAAGAGGAACTGCCGTGAAGACCTCTTACATGCCCTGGGGACATGTTCCACATTGTCTTGGAGATTAACATTGGGCTCCATGTTACTTATGCAAATTTCTGCAGCGAGTGTGAATTTCTCCTCAGAAAATGGGATTTTCTTTTTCACCCTATTGATAGGCTGCAAACTTTTCAAACTTTAATGTTCTGCTTTCCTTATAAAACTGAATGTCTTTAAAAACACCCACGTCACCTCTTAAATGCTTTGCTTCTTAGAAATTTCTTCCCCCAGTTACCCTAAATCATCCCTCTCAAGTTCAAAGTTCCACAGATCTCTAGGGTAGGGGCAAAACGCTGCCAGTCTCTTTGCTAAAACGTAACAAGAGTCACCTTTGCTCCAGTTCCCAACTAGTTCCTCATCTCCATCTGAGACCACCTCAGCCTGGATTTTATTGTCCATATCGTTATCAGAATTTTAGTCCGGGCTATTCGACAAGTCTCTAAGGAGTTCCAAACTTTCCCATATTTTCCTGTCTTCTTCTGAGCCCTCCAAACTGTTACAACCCCTGCCTATTACCCAGTTCCAAAGTCACTTTCACATTTTCAGATATTTTGTCAGCAGCACCCCCCTCTCCTGGTACCAGTATACTGTATTAGTCCGTTTTCATGCTGCTGATAAAGGCATATGCAAGACTGGCAATTTACACAAGAAAGAAGTTTAATGGACTTACAGTTTCACATGGCTAGAGAAGCCTCAGAATCACTGTGAGGGGGCAAGGAAGAGTAAGTTATGTCTTACATAGATAGCAGCAGGCAAAGAGAGAGACTTGTACAGGGAAACTATAAAGTCATCAGATCTCATGAGACTTACTCACTATTACAAGAATAGCATGGGAAAGGCCTGCACCCGTGATTCAATTACCTCCCACCGGTCCTTCCCACAACATGGGAATTCAAAATGAGATTTGGGTGGGGACACAGCCAAACCACATCAGATGGCAGCCATAGACACTGGGGACTACTATCATGGGGAGGAGAGAAGAGGGCAGTGGTTGAAAAACTAACTCTTGGGTACTATGCTGAGAACTTGGGTGACAGGATTATTTGTACCCCAAACCTCAGCAATTAACAATATATACAGGTTACAAACCTACACATCTCCTCCTGAAATCTAAAATGAAAGTTTAACATAGTAATAATAAATTAAAATAATTGTGACAATAAAAATAACAACACCAACATAAAAATCCCCAAGGGGTACTTGGGACAGCTGGCTTTATGTATCAAGTTGGCCAAGCTATAGTACCTGGATATCTAATCAAACACTTATTTAAGGGGTGCCATGAAGACATTTTATAAATGTGATTAACATCTGTAATCAGTCCACTTTAAATTAAGAAGATTGCCTGTGATGATGTGGGTAGGACTCATCCAATTAGTCGAAGGCCATAAGAGCAGAACTGAAGTTTCCAGGAGAAGAAATTCTGTTTCAAGACTGCAGCATCAACACCTACCTGAGTTTTCGGCCTCCTGGCCCGCCCTACAGATTTTAGACCTGCAGTCCCAACAGTCATGTGAACCAATTCCTTAAAATAAATCTCAATGTCTTTCTCTAAAAAAATAAACATAAAGGTAAAATAAAAAATAAAAGCTCATAAAAAAGAAAACCCTCTTAATACCAGTCCTAATTCCACAGTGAGCCACTTCGATTGATAGTGGAACTGTGGAAAAGGCTTAATGAAAGAGTTGTATTCTCTTTGTAGCAGTTGTGAATGGGAATTCACTCATGATTTGATTCTCTGTCTGTTACTGGTGTATAAGAACGCTTGTTATTTTTGCACATTGATTTTTGTATCTTGAAACTTTGCTGAGTCACTTTTCAGTTTAAGGAGATTTTGGGCTGAGATGATGGGGTTTTCTAAATATACAGTCATGTCACCTGAAAACAGAGACAATTTGACTTTCTCTCCTCCTAATTGAATACCCTTTATTTCTTTCTTTTGCCTGATTGCCCTGGCCAGAACTTTCAATACCATGTTCAATAGGAGTGGTGAGAGAGGACATCCTTGTCTTGTGCCAGTTTTCCAAGGGAATACTTCCAACTTTTGCCCATTCGGTATGCTATTGACTTTGGGTTTGTCATAAATAGCTTTTATTATTTTGAGATACATTCCATCAATACCTGGTTTGTTGAGAGATTTTAGCATGAAGGGGTGTTGAATTTTATCAAAGGCCTTCTCTGAATCTATTGAGGTAATCATGTGGTTTTTGTCATTGTTTCTGTTTATGTGATGGATTACGTTTATCGATTTGTGAATGTTGAACCAACCTTGAATCCCAGAGATGAAGCTGACTTGATTCTGGTGCATAAGCTTTTTGATGTGCTGCTGGATTTGGTTAGCCAGTATTTTATTGGAGATTTTTACATCAATGTTCATCAGGGATATTGACCTGAAATTTTCTTTTTTGTGTGTGTCTCTGCCAGGTTTTGGTATCAGGATGATGCTGGCCTCATAAAATAAGTTAGGGAGGAGTCCTTCTTTTTCTATTGTTTGGAATAGTTTCAGAAGGAATGGTACCAGCTCCTCTTTGTAACTTTGGTAGAATTCAACTATGAATCTGTCTGGTCCTGGGCTTTTTTTTGGTTTGTAGGCTGTTAATTACTGCCTCAATTTCTGAACTTGTTATTGGTCTATTCAGGGATTTGACTTCTTCCTGGTTTAGTCTTGGGAGGGTGTACTTATCCAGGAATTTATTCATTTCTTCTGGATTTTCTAGTTTATTTGCATAGAGGTGTTTATAGTATCCTCTGGCATTCTGATGGTATAGATTGTATTTCTGTGTGATCAGTGGTGATATCCCCTTTATCATTTTTTTATTGTCTATTTGATTCTTCTCTCTTTTCTTCTTTATTAGTCTGGCTAGCAGTCTATCTATTTTGTTGATCTTTTCAAAAAACCAGCTCCTGCATTCATTGATTTTTTGAAGCGTGTTTTTATGTCTCTGTCTCCTTCAGTTCTGATCTGATCTTAGTTATTTCTGGTCTTCAGTTAGCTTTTGAATTTGTTTGCTCTTGCTTCTGTAGTTCTTTTAACTGTGATGTTAGGGTGTTATTTTAGATCTTTCCTTCTTTTTCCTGTGGGCATGTAGTGCTACAAATTTTCCCCTAAACACTTCTTTAGCTGTGTTCTGGAGATTCTGGTACACTGTGTCTTTGTTCTCCTTGGTTTCAAAGAACTTATTTATTTCTGCCTTAGTTTCATTATTTACACAGTAGTTATTCAGGAGTGGGTTATTCAGTTTCCATGTAGTTGTGCAGTTTTGAGTGAATTTCTTAATCCTGAGTTCTACTTTGATTGCATTGTGGTCTGAGACTGTTTGTTATGATTTCCATTCTTTTGCACTTGCAGAGGAGTGTTTTACTTCCAATAATGTGGTCAATTTTAGAATAAGTGCAATGTGGTTCTAAGAAGAATGTATATTGTGTTGATTCGGGGTGGAGAGTTCTGTAGATGTCTATTAGGTTCACTTGGTCCAGAGCTGAGTTCAAGTCCTGAATATCCTTGTTAATTTTCTGCCTTGTTGATCTGTCTAATATTGACAGCAGGATGTTAAAGTCTCCCACTATTATTGTGTGGGAGTCTAAGTCTCTTTGCTTTATGGATCTGGGTGCTCCTATACTGGGACCATATATAGTTAGGATAGTTAGCACTTGTTGTTGTATTGCTCCCTTTACCATTATGTAATGCCCTTCTTTGTCTTTTTTGATCTTTGTTGGTTTAAAGTCTGTTTTATCAGAGAGAAGGATTGCAACCTCTGCTTTTTTAAATTTGCTTTCCATTCATTTGATAAGTATTCCTTCATCCCTTTATTTTGAGCCCATGTGTGTCTCTGCATGTGAGATAGGTCTCCTGAGTACACCACACTGATGGGTCTTGACTCTTTATCCAGTTTGCCAGTAAGTATCTTTGAATTGGGGCATTTAACCCATTTATATTTAAGGTTAATATTTGTTATGTGTGGATTGATCCTGTCATTATGATGCTAGCTGTTTTTTTTTAACCATTAGTTGATGGAGTTTCTTCATAGTGTCAATGGTCTTTACAATGTGGTATGTTTTTGCAGTGGCTGGTACTGGCTCCTCCTTTTCATATTCGGTGCTTCCTTCAGGAGCTCTTACAAGGCATGCCTCATGGTGACAAAATCTCTTGAGCATTTGCTTGTCTGTTAAGGGTTTTATTTCTTCCCTTATGAAGCTTAGTTTGGCTGGATATGAAATTCTAGGTTGAAAATTATTTTCTTTAATAATGTTGCCTATTGGCCCCCACTGTCTTCTGGCTCATAGGGTTTCTGCAGAGAGACCTGTTGTTAGTCTGAAGGGCTTCCCTTTGTGGGTAACCCTACCTTTCTCTCTGGCTGCCCTTAACATTTTTTTCCTTCATTTCAACCTTGGTGAATCTGACAATTATGTGTCTTGGGGTTGCTCTACTTGAGGAGTATCTCTGTGGTGTTCTCTGTATTTCCTGACTTTGAATGTTGGTCTATCTTGCTAGGTTGAGGAAGTTCTCCAGGATAACATCCTAAAGAGTATTTTCCAACTTGGTTCCATTCTCCCTGTCACTTTCAGGTACACGAATCAAACATAGGTTTGGTCTTTTAACATAGGTTTGGTCTTTTAACATCGTTCCATAGTTCCCGGAGGCTTTGTTTGTTCCTTTGAATTCTTTTTTCTCTAAACTTGTCTTTACATTTTATTTCATTAAGTTGATCTTGAATTGCTGATATCTTTTCTTCCACTTGATTAATTCAGCTATTGACACTTGTGTATGCTTCATGAAGTTCTCATGCTTTGTTTCAGCTCTATCAAGGTCATTTATGTTCTTCTCTGAACTGGTTATTCTAGTTAGCAATTCATCTAACCTTTTAGCAAGGTTCTTAGCTTCCTTGCGCTGGGTTAGAACATGCTCCTATAGCTTGGAGAACTTTGTTATTACCCTCCTTCTGAAGCCTACTTCTGTCAGTTTTTCAAACTCATTCTCCATCCAGTTTTGTTCCCTTGCTGGCAAGGAGTTGTGATCCTTTGGAGGAGAAGAGGTGTTCTGGTTTTTCGAAATTTCAGCCTTTTCGTGCTGGTTTTTTCCTCATCTTTGTGGATTTATCTACTTTTGGTTTTTAATGTTGGTTACGTGTGGATGGGGTTTTTGTGTGGTCTTCGTTATTGTTTATGTTGACGCTTTTCCTTTGTGTTTGTTAGTTTTCCTTCTAACAGGCTCCTCTGCTGCAGGTCTGCTGGAATTTGCTTTAGGTCTACTCAAGACCCTATTTGTCTGAGTATCACCAGCGGAGGCTGCAGAACAGCAAAGTTTGCTGTCTGCTCTTTCCTCTGGAAGCTTTGATCCAGAGGGGTACCCACCAGATGCTCTCCTGTATGAGGTGTCTGTTGACCCCTGTCCACCAGAGCTCTCCTGTATGAACTGTCTGTTGACCCCTGCCCATCAGAGTTCTCCTGTATGAAGTGTTTCTCGACTACTTCTGGAGGTGTCTCCCAGTCAGTAGGCACGAGGATCAGAGACTCATTGGAGGAAATAATCTGTCCCCTAGCAGAGCTCAATTACTCTTTTGGGAGATCCACTGCTCTCTTCAGAGCCGGCAGGCAGGAATGTTGAAGTCTGCTGAAGCTGCACCCACAGCCGCCCCTTCCCCCAGGCACTCTGTCCCAGGGAGGTGAGAGTTTTATCTATAAGTCCCTGACTAGGCTGCTGCCTTTCTTTCAGAGATGCCCTGCCCAGAGAGGAGGAATCTAGAGAGGCAGTCTGGCTACAGTGGCTTTGCCAAGCTGCGGTGTGCTCTGCCCAGTTCAAACCTCCCAGTAGCCTTCATTACACTGTGAGGGGAAGACTGCCCACTCAAACCTCAGAAATGGTGGACACCCCTCCCCCCACCAAGCTTGAGCATCCCAGGTTGACTTCAGACTGCTGTGCTGGCAGCAAGAATTTCAAGCCCGTGGATCTGAGCTTGCAGGACTCTGTGAGGTTGGGATCTGCTCAGCTAGACCACTTGGCTCCCTGGCTTCAGTTCCCTTTCCAGGGGAGTGAACGGTTCTCACTCTTCCATCTCACTGGTGTTCCAGGGCCACAGGGGTATGAAAAATAAAACAAAACTCCTCTAGCTAGCTTGGTGTCTGCCCTAACAGCCACCCAGTTTTGTGCTTGAAACCAAGGGCCCTGGTGGTGTAGGCACTGGAGGGAATCTCCTGGTCTGTAGGTTGTGAAGACTGTGGGAAAAGCATAGTATCTGGGCTGCAGTGCACCGTCCCTCATGGCAGAGTCCCTCAAGGCTTTCCTTGGCTAGGGTGAGGTGATGCACCACCCTGCTTTGGATTGTCCTCTGTAGGCTGCACCCACTGTCTAACCAGTACTAATAAGATAAGCCAAGTACCTAAGTTGGAAATGCAAAAATCACCTGCTTTCTGCGTTGATCTTGCTGGGAGCTGCAGACTGGAGCTGTTCCTATTTGGCCATCTTGCCAGCCACACCTGTATAAGGGTTTTATGTAGAATGAAGGTGTCCTCAGTGTTTCCAACTAGTCACCCATCTGTCTACTGTGATCTTGTTCTTTTGGGAGTAAAGTGTCTTTTGGGTTGGGGCAAAGATTGGTTTTTGGCATGGAAGGTGGCATTTTTATTATCAATGCAATAACGGAAAAGGACAGTTAGAAAAGTTATCACTCTGTCTCATGGCCGTTCCTGCAACTGATACTGATTTAAAACCTAAAATAGGTTCAGCACTGACCTGCTTCAGAATGATGTCTGAAGTGGCAGATGGTGGGATTCTATTTAAACCAGATTGTTCATGCCCAAACTCATGCCCTTGTGCATTTCAGCTGCTATTTTTCATTTGTTATAAAAATGCCATTATCTTGACCAGTAATGCAGTTTCTCAGATAGTTTGAAATCTTAAAGCCTTATTTTGTAGAGAGCCTGTGCTGGAACACCACCGACTGTGCCTCCTGTGCATCATATTAGGCTAATGTAGGGTGGAAATAGCAAATTGACTTTGATAACGGATTTTCAAGTGTGCTCTTTGTGGATGAAATGCTGTTTCACTTATTATGATTTTTTCAGGCAGTAATTTATTTGTAAATGTCTTGACTGTACTTTAATGCCACTCTGTCTCTAGGGGTAAGTCTGTGTTACAACCAGTTACAGAGATAACAAGATTAGGAATACATCCTCACGTGGCGTTTGTCTAGGGCTTGAAACTTTTTTTGTTATGACAGACAGACAGACAGAAACAAATGATTCAAAAAGATTTAGCAGCAAAAGGGTAGGGAAGCTACAAATTAGCATATAGTTGCCCACAGGCATTTTATATGTAGGTTTTTTTTTTTTTAAAGAAAGTCAGAAGCTGGCCTCTGAACATTAAGAAACCATTTTATTTATTAAAAAAAATTCACATTTTATTTAGATTGAAATAAACTATACAAATTAATTTTCTTCACAAAAAATAACAGCAATATTTTCCATGTTTTTCTAGATAAACCACAACACTTATTTTTGTAGGTTTTCCACATTTTGCTTATAAGTCAAGATGAGTCAGTAGCTAAGAGTCATGGAAACAGACAGGAAAAAAGCAGACAAATCAGTTGTGAGTATCCATGGCCTCTGATTCTGTGTTAACCATGAAACATATACCTGCTAAAAAGTATAGGAAGATGTGGGCTCCACAAAGGAATGTGAACCGTAACAATGAGATGTGGAAAAACGGCAGCCTCCTCCATTCAAACTTGAACTGTCAGTTCTTCCTCTAAGTTCATTTGAGAAAGACAAAATCTACACTGAAACCCTTCTTTGGCGAGCCCACAAGCTTTTCCCTAGTAATTTCTTATAACTGTCCAGTATGGATTTTTAACATACTTAAAACCCCTATTAGTCAAAGGTCAATTGTGGGCTTCATTATAACATTTTATAAAATGTATTCCTTCTTCCCACACCTCTTCAAAATGTATTTCTTCAAAGAATTCATAACAGCCAATGAGTAGAGATCCACAGTGTTAATAAATGCTATGTCTAAAATGACTTAACTAAAACAATTCCAGAGTGCCACTAGCAGAGATCACGCAGAAGGAACCATGGCACTTTCCATGTTCTCTTCTGGAAGAACAGATAGGTCTTCAAAACAGGAGAGTTCAAAGAGGGGCCATTTAAACAGGTAGATTATCAGTGGCTAACGGATTCAATGCAGTCCTGTAGTCAAAGATATTTAGTGATTAAATGGCCTACATACACCTTACAGCTTTTCTTCCAATATCAAATATAAGAAAACCTATTTTTAAAACTCTCTTAGTTATATTCCGTGGTTTCTGAATTATCTATGGGAAGCTCTGACTTACTTGTATAGAGTTTAATATATATGTCCACCATTAAATCCAGGTTATGTTTTATATCAAAATTTATGTTAAGCAAAGCCAAGTTACTCTACCTTTGGTCTGTCAAAGTGTTCCTCAAATATACTTTAAGATGCTTTTTTCAATTTTCATACTGCTCATTCTCAACCTTCATCACCGGAAGAATACACAGGACCTTCAGCAATGCATACACATTAGGAAAAAACTTACTGTCAGGCAGGTGGAGGGCTTCATAGATAGTGGATGGAAGCTCTATATCTTTTCCCCTGTGTTTCCATTTGATGCTCCAACAATGAAGTTCAGCTGATAGCGTGTCAGGATTGGGTAAGTCACTTCTGTACATTTCAGCATGGTGTTCCTCTGATGTACTGAATTTGAGTTGTTCCATGACTGAGGGTACCAGAGATAAGAATTTAAGAGCTTTGAGGTGCTATTCTGGGAATGTATCTTTAATTTCCTGAATATTGTGCTCCACTGTTGGTACACTTAGGGTTTCTTTATACTCTCAGAGGTTAGATGAGATTCCTGCCAAGTTATCCTGGCAGGCTCCGGGGAATTTCCCAGGGAGTTTCATTTGAATATCAAGTTTGGTTGCCATATTGGTGGCTTCCTCAAACCAAATTCTGATAAACTTCAGTATTTTCCATCACTTCGTTGAGTGAATGCAGTACTGCTGTCGAGCTACTGGCTGCAAAGAAGACATGAGAGGTTTGCCCCTGGACATTTTCCCCAAAGTCTCTTGTAAAAGATAGGACATTTTTGAGAACAACAACAGTAACAATGAAATCAAAATCTGTTACCCCACTTCAGAGTACAAATGCTCGGCCAGCTGTACAGTTATTTCATCTAATATTTGTGTAACTTTTTATACCATCTAAACATAAAACAAATGCTTGCAGGAGTTCTACCAAAATTTCAAAAGCATCATGCCTGCCTGTCCACTGACAATGGCAGATTTCCTTCAGTTCTTTACCCCTTTCTTTACTGTTCTGAAAAAGAACAGAAATTACATCGTCAAGTTCTAAAAGCAGTTGTGGCGATGGAAAAAAGAACAGACTTCCTCAGTTGTTCCTAATGCAACAGATTCTCCCATAACAGGTACTAATTTTGCCAACCACATACTTAAGGCACAGGAGGAGCATCGTGTGTAGATAGCTCTGGGATGTTTCTCTAAAAGTCTGGAAGCAACAACTTTCATTTTGGAAGAAAGTCCACTGGACACAATGTAACCCTGGCCACGACAATACTCCATATTTAATCCCCACTTCTCTGTTATCGTAGTGTGAAATTTCAAAGCCAAATTTTCTGCATCAGCTTCATAAGGCAGGAAGCCTACACATTCCTCTCTTAGGTTATGAGATTCATCAACAAACCTCACCAACACAGGTAGGTGCTCTTCCGCTGCTATGTCAACTACATTGTCAGTGACGTGGAAAAGAAGGGTGAGTTTCTCACTTCCCTGAGAGTTTCTTCTCGAATACAGCTCTCCCAGGTCTCTAGCACCTGCCTCTGCTGTGTTTTTGAACAAAACAACGTGTTAACTGCTGTTGTCTCAAAAGCGCTTTCTCAGGACCTCTTTACCAGATTTTATCCGGCACTCTAGCAGCGCTTGAAAGTTATCTGGAGTAAAGAGACCTGGGATTTCATCAGCCTCATGTCCATCCAGAGGTATGTTTTGCTTCCCATAAGAATCAAGATTTCAAATAGAGATTTTAGGTATTCTTTGTTTTCCTTCTCTTCAAGGGTTAGAGGTAAAATGTCCTCATCTTGCCCTTCACCCCCTTCTTCACTAGGGTTCTGAGCATTGCTATTGTTGGTTTCCTTATGTTTTTCTTCCTGTTCAGAAGTTTCATCACTTTTTTTTCTGTTTCAATGTCCTGATTTGTCTTCACTCAGTTCTTTTATTCGTTTTCTGTGTCTACTATGTGGATTGTTCAAATGATTGGTAAGATCAAATATTGTTGGTATTGCATCATCTCGAAAAACTGTCCTATAGGGACTCTCCCAATGACTTCACAAATATCTGCTTCAATTAATTTTGAGAAATAAAATAACCCAATCATTATTCAGTTTTCTGATGGCTCTGCAAAATGTATAGTTCTACAGACCACAGAGGTCTCAGAATGTTTTTTAATTTAATTTAATTAATTAATTTTTTTTAAAGATGGGGTTTTACCATGTTGGTCAGGCTGGTCTTGAACTCCCGACCTCTGGTGATCCACCCGCCTTGGCCTCCAAAGTTCTTGGATTACAGGCGTGAGCCACCACGCCCAGCCAAGAATGTTGTCTGGCACATAATTGATAATGTTTATGTAGCTGATCAGGCGTTTATCTTCTAAGTCTGCTCTCCTACAGTTCTCCACCCACTTCTGGCATCTCTGGGTCCCGTGGGAACCGGAAGAAGGCCAGGTCGGACTGCCAGCTCTTCCGCTTGCAGTTGGGGGCAGCGCAGAAGTTCGGCATAGTCGCCAGCCGGATGGTCCAGCCCTCCCGCTGGTCCAGCCCTCCTGCCTCCTCAGGACTGTCCGCCCACCTTTTGGGGCTGAGGAGGGCAGCCAGGCAGGGCTGGCCCGCGTGGGGGCGGGGAGGGTGCTGCGGTCCGGTCCCAGGCTGGCCTGGAGACGCGGCTCCACAGTCGTATGAGCCGCGGGAGATTCAACACGGCCGTCGCTGCTGCCGCCCACCCAAGATGCTGTCGCTTCCTTCCCACAATGGACCCTGATGCCCTGGGGTGCCCTCTCTTCCCTCAGCCTTCCTTTCCCAAGAAACCATTTTAATATATTTTCTGCTGCTTGGTGATGGTGGGTGATGCTGGGTGGGGAAGCCAGAAACTGTTTTCTTTCCAAAAGGTAAAAAATGTGAGTCAAATATGTTAGATAGTGTCATTATAGAGGTTCTCACTGCCTTCTCAGATTGAGTGAAAGTTCATGTGTCAATTGTTAGAGAGGGATATGTTCTAGCCCAGGGTTCCATAAGCTTTCTCTGTACAAGATCAGATGATAAATATTTCAGACTTTGTTGGCCGTATGATCTCTTGTGATGACTCATCTCTGCTAATGTAGTGTAAAAACAGCCATATACAATGCACAAGTTGAAGAACATGACTGTGTTCCAATAAAACTTTATTTATAAAAACAGGCAGTTGGCCCCATTTGGTCCATAGGCCGTAGTTTGCCATCTCTTGTTCTAGGTTAAGTGAAGAAGAGTGTTTGAAACGCTTACACATTGCACTTGCTACTCTTTTTAAAATAGCTGTGAAGATACCTTACCCCATATAATCTAAGTTTTTCTGTCTTTGGCCCCTTCTCCACAACTTTGTTAAAATTACAAATTTCATACACTTATCACTATCATCCTCCACTTGTGTGCATTACAAGTGATTTGAATTTAAAATATTTTTTGAAGGACATCAGAAAAATCTTTTAGTGCTGACAAAAATCAAGTCCTTTGGAGAGAAAGTTAATTATTACTGTCTTAGACAAGGGTTTGGGATGAAGGTTGATTGTATTTTCAAATAATAGCCTTCAAAGGCTAAAGGTTTTGTTTTCCAAGCAGGTGGACTTATTTTGCTCTTTCTTTTTCTTTTTCTTTTCTTTTCTTTTCTTTTTTTTTTTTAAATTCTTTCTCCCCTCCCCTCTCCCTTTGCCGCTTGACTGTATCATACTGTGTTACTGGTTGCGGAGGTGCTGCGTCACCTTCTGTATTGTTGCTTGATCTTTGATTTCCTGTGAAGCACAATGAATCTTACATTAGACTCTTCTGAGTCAGGTGGTGCACCATCTGTTCCCAGGCCTGGAAAACATGAGTAATAGAGAGCAACAGAAACCAGCAGCTACCCCAGTTTTTAGCAGAATATTTGTATTTACATAGCGAGAGAGAGGCAGACAATTCTGATTTTAGGAAAGGTAGAAGTTTATGTCCCTCACATTCATCGAATACATTTGACATAAAACCTTTATAAAAATCATTTTACACATTAGTACAGTTATAGGATGGGATAGGTTTGAACCTTTTTGAGTTTGTTGTTCTGGGGTGATGTTAGATGTAAGTGGTTGGGAATGGTTGTGTAATTGTACGTAAGAGCTGCATTGCATGAGGCTACCCAGAATACACAAGAGCAGCTGGCAAACCTAGGTATTGAAGCTGATAGCAGGTAGCCTGTAACAAATTGAAAGAATGAAGGCCAACCAGAGTCTGGCTGCCAACCTGTGATAGCATTTAAAAGCTTGCACTAACCTTCTGTTAAGAACATGAGAAGCCCATTACTACACAGCTTTAAATCCCCTAGCTAAATAATTAACTATAGATAAAACTCTTTTAACTATACATTGCCCTGGTAGTACTTTATTCAAATTAAAAGCGAATCACTTTCATAATACACTCATCAGTTTAAAGGCATGGTATATACTAACATTAGTAAAATGTATATCTGTCATGAATTAAAGCGTTAAAGGATCATCTCATTAGGGTCACACAGGTCCTCAACATGCTGTAATGATTTCCCTAAATATATTATGTTGATTACAGAAACAAAAGATACTTTTAGAAATTATTTTAAATAATTCATTGATCATCCTGCACTACTTTAGTTCTTAACAGATATTTTTAAGAACTGGCATTCAATAGGAATCTAAAACGCTGCCAAGAAATTGTAAAAAACTGAGAAACCTATAAAAATAAAGGACACAGAAAGCTACTTAGGTTAACTCTATAAACTGCGGGCTGTCCCCCTCTGAAGTCTGTGGAATCACTAGGGAATGGAAAGTTCTGTTTTACTTAGTCACTGGAAGTGCCTCCTTTCAGTATTGACCGTGACACATCTGATACCATACTTGAAGACAAAACTTAACAATTTCAATTCATATTTGAAAGAGTATCAAGCAATGGTGATTTATTCAATTGCAGGAGATTATGAGAGGGTAAACACTGTTGAGGACATAAATAGGTGTCTAGGCATCAGAGACAGTTTTGTAGATTTTCTTGGCTTCAGGAACAGATATTTTGAGGCAAAAATTGGACGGGGCAGCAAGAGGTAGAGAAAATGTGATGTCATGTTAGGGAAAGAAGGGGATGAAATGAGTTAATGGATCACTGCCACTTTAAAAAAATATTATTTCACTATGATTGATCATAGCCTTACCATATTTTTCTACTTTGCCTGTTCATAACTAGAATTAATGCAGATGCAGCCCAAGCTCAGTAAAAAACATTTCCGATAATGGGAACAGCTCTACTTCTGGAACCCCAAATGTAATCTTGACACGTTTATAATCACCTTTAAGAAATATAGAACAACAACCGAGTGTTGCTATAAACAGCATGCTATTTATTTTCAGAACTGCAAGTTTAGTGTGGAGCATGTTAAAATCCATTCTGCCTGTGTTGAAGGTATTTTTAGACTTCCAAAATTCATGTTGAAATTTTATGTGATTTAAAAAAAAAATCTAAGCACTTTCATTTCCATCTTTTCACTAATATGTGGTCCTTCCGAGGGACTTCAGAACTGAAGGCCTTTGACTTCTCTCTGTGCAGTCTTTATGTCAAAAATCTATGTGGGCTCTTGGACCGGAGGGTTTTTCACAACATTAAAATAAAAATAGGTTTTCCAACCTTTGATCAACACTCTGGTCTACACAGCTGTGTTTTTCATGGATCCAAGATCCACATTGCCAATTGGGGCAGCCCGTCAGACAGTTCCAACCCATTCCAGGAGAACACGTTGCAGATTTTACTTCCTGATTCCACTCATCTTTTCCATTTGCTTGACATTAGTGGAATTCACCAACTCCGAAATGTACACAAAACTCACAAATTTTGTGCATAAAGATTGAAAAATGAAGATCTGAAGCAATTTTCAAGCAAGTCAAACAGCAAAATAACTGTGACCTCAGGATTCATGTCTCAGTACGTCCTAAGATGATTTTTGACTACTTGTGGGTCTCTACTGGTTTTTTGAATTTCTTTGCATCTGTTTTAGTGTTGAGATGAAGAATTCGCTATCCAGTCCTAGAAAGTAGCACGATCTGTATATTTGCCTAACTAGTACATGACAAGTACACACTGCTGCCTACTCTGTCTTCTTAGTGATGAATTTGCTTTGAGTACAATTGCATTACAATTGAATCATGGTTGATTTGGTAGTGTATAGCCAAAATTTTTTATCCTTTGCAAAAATTCCTCTATGCATGCTTCCTCAAACTTAATACAGGTAAATTTATTTAATTTGGACAATTTCACAGTTGGACTGATTGGACTAGCTCTATATAGCAGTTAGAACAAATCTCTGTGCCCCTCAGTCAGTAGCTCCAGCCTGACTGTTGGTGCCTCTATCTCTTCTCACTAGTAACCTCATCTTTTCTTCATTTCTTTTTGGTCCAGTTTGAATTCTATGGTCCATGCTTTGAGTAACTCTCCTCCAGTGACGTAAACTCTCTTGCCCTTTCTTTGTATTCAGGCAAGTAATCAACTGACTTCTTTATCTGTGCCAGTTCCTGGGTAGCACAGCATAGCTAAAAAAACAAACACAAGATAATAGACTGATACGGTATGGTTATACCTCCTTACAGCTTCCATGATTTTCATCTACTACCGTATTCCATCAGTTTAACATGGTGATTATCTCTTGCACCCATTTATACTCATGTGTGCAATCTCTATTCTAGTTAAAACTACCGTTATTTCTTTCTCTTTTTCTACAATTATCAGCGGAGGATATTCCAAGATCTACTCTTAACTCACTCTGATTCTTCTTCTCTAATAATCTTTTTGAAATGCATGTATGTTTAAGTCTCTCCTCTACTGTTAACCCTTGAAAGCTGCCCAATCCTCTTAGGATTAAAACCAAAAATTTTGACCTGGCCTCTGTGATTCTGCACAATCTACCATTCCTTGGTCTCTCTGTACTACGCTGGCTAGCATCATCTTCTCATGATCTTTGGTGACCAGAGACCTGTTTGCTACCTTGAATGTTCTTGCTCCTTTTCTTTTCCAAGGTAAATGCTATAAAACCTTCAGATCTTAACTTGGATAACAGTCTACAACAATTGCTTCCTCCTGTCACCCCCGCTGTATCCTGTGGCCCTCACCCAGTGACTAAATGACTAGGATTACAAAAAGGAAATCTCCTGGCCTCAGTGTGGGACAATTCAGTGGTATAATTCACATCCTCCAGAGCCCCCCATGCAGTCAAGTTCAAGTCAGTTTCCAGCTGAGACCACATTTCTTGCTTTGCTTTCTTCCCTGCTTATCCTGATTTCCTGAGAACACTTCCTCAATTACTTACTCACACAAGACTCCTGATCTCAGGCTCTTTCTAGGGAACTCAAGGTAAGGTGCACTGCACGATTTTCCCTTATTACACTATACAGGCCTTTATATGTATATTGGTGTCTTTGATTGTTGTGTTTGCCTTTAAATTATAAGCTCATGAGGGAAGGAATCATGTATGTTTCGCCCTCCTTATGTACATACTACCTCACAGAGTGCCACGAACATGGTGTTCAATATATGATGTTCATTGAATCTAAGTATCATTATCCTGCCTCAGTAAGGGACCGTGTTGAACTGCAGGTTTCTCACCAATTTCTGGCCATGATGAGTCCTTGTAGGCACAGGGATGCCCACTGTAGGAAGAAAGTAAAATGAGAGGTCATGTGTTTACTCTTTCATCATTTTGACCTCTGAATCCTGTCTACCATGAATTTAACATGGACTTACAGAATCATGATTTTATCTTATTTTGGCTGACTAGTTGTTGCCTAGCTATATCAATATATACGTCCAATCCCTTGATCTTAGCTAAATTCAAGACCTCTGTCCATTCTTATTGTAAATCCATGATCCAGACCAGTTCATTGATCAAACTGTGACATATTCTCCATGTCTGGAAGTATATGGAAATTTTTATATTTCCACAATTTAGAAAATAGACTAGGTGAACAGAAATATGTTTATTTCTACAGAAAGTTTAGCTTGCCTACATCATTTCTGTAATTTTTTGAATCATAAATTTTCCATTTTTGTTAGTGCTACTCTTTCAGATTTAAAAATGTGCATGTGAGCATATCTTTTATTAAGCATTTCATTAAAATACTAAATAATTTTGATCTAAGATTATTCTCTCTGTATTTCTGATTACAATATTTTCTCAGATTTTACATTTAGCATTAAAAAATTGGGGTCCTACTTAAATTACATTGCTCAAATACAATTATATTTAATTTTATATGTGTTTTTCTGTATGTAAAGGGGAGAATGCTAAAGTTAGACCTCAGTTAATATGAGCAAATTCCTTTCAGTAAAGACTGAAAGTAATAAATAAAGAACTGTGAGGGGGTGTCATATATTTTTTTCTTCTTAGTAAATTAGAGTTCCTGTGCCACCATTTATAGTTTCCCTAGTAAATTTCCCTTAAACAGTGTAATTGCTCACTAGAGTGAATTATTGGGCATTGATTGAGGGAATAGTTATCAGAATTCACAATCTGGCATATAGTGAGAAGAACTTTTATGAGAAAATGTTTGTAAAAATTATATGAGAAATATCTTCTCTTAAATATGTCTTCAAGGTTGGTTATGAGTTTTATTATGCCATTGAAAAAAGAACCAGAGTTTCCATAGAACCACAGAATTCAGCAATAAAATGAAGCAGGTTTTGGATTCTGAAGCACATGCATTAAACTCGACCAATGCTTCACCTCACTTAAGTCACTTTTAGAGGCAAATATTGCATGGTTTTGGAAGGAAAATTTCATGATTGGTCAATGAAAAGAGAAGAGAACCATCTCTGACTGATCCGTTTTTCAGAGGTTCCTAATTGCAGTTATCCTTATGTTATGAATACCACTGCATGATAATTCATCTTTGCTTCTGCCCTTGTTCACATGATAATCAATTGCCAGGCAGTGGTAGAGCTGCTGATTAATTTCAGGAAAAAAAGATTTTAAGAATTCTTGGATTCTAATTATTAAAAGGTAGTTAGGACGGCATAAATTTCTACCTCCCTGGCATTGTTTGGTAATACTTTTGCAAAATTAAATATGTATCATTAGAAAGGAAAAGTAGAAGTTTTAAAGAATAATAATATTTTTATAAAGTACATTTAAAATATAATTTTCAATAATATAAATACATTAAAATTTACATTTTAAAATATATTTAAAATATTTTAAATAACTTTTATAATTTTATGAGTATATTTTTACTCAAAATATAATAAATACTAACGTAAATGCTCTATGTGCTTCAGCTTCAACTTCAAACAATTCTTACCTAAAATGTGATGGAGTGCTCATTAAGTAAACTAAAATAGTAAAAGTATCCCCAGTAATTGGTTGATGGCTTGAACAGGTATTTGTCTCATACAAAATGAGAAATAATCAAGACAACTGATTTCAATTTTGGCAGGAAAATATGGTAAATATTTAATTCTAATATTTACATCTAAAAATGACCTACTGAGAGTTTCAAACAAGTTTTCATTAACAGATGATAAAGAAGGAAAGGGGAGTTCTATTGTGGGAAAGGAACAAAATATGTTTAATACAGATCTTGCTGCTTGCATGTTTACATCTTGGACTTTGTTTGGAAAGTCTTTTCTGTAATGATGTGTTGACTTGTGTTGGTAAATATATACGCTTTTCTGTTCACTAGGAGTGAATAATACTATGGACTTGTCTTATCTATGTTTTGTAATTTGATGTGGAGTTTTTTCCACTTTGGTAAAATTTCATTTGCATTGCTTTTAGTGTGTGTTATAAAATATTTAGATTTCATTTTTTTTTCTAAATGATTTCATGTAACATTCAAAACTTTTGAACCATTAAACCTGAAGTTTCAAGTCATGCTCTTGAGACAGAATTGTAAAAATAATTCGGGCATAGTAAAATTAGAAAAGTTTAGGAAATTGATGAAAAATTAAAAATAGTTTTCTGAATAAGAAGTAGAGTTTGTTTTAGATTGGCATTGTTTTTACAAATAATGTTTACTAATTAGTGCCCTAATTTTTCCTTTAAGCATTCAAAGCACAACAGATTGCCCCCAAAGATATTACTTAACAATCATGCTGAATCCCCAATTCTATATTCCAAAACATGTCTTTCAATATCTGAAAATACAAAGATTATTTTTACTTCAAATAGCTATGATAGAAAGAGAGTTAACATTGTGGGCAATCTATATGTCAATTCTAAATTCCAAAGTCAGCTTTTAAGGGCTAAAAGAAAAGGAAATCATGAAGAAGAAACATGTGCTCTCAAATACATGAATACATCTGGAAGGATTTTTAGAACTGTTACCTAACATGCATGTCTATGTGCTGATATGAATTCTCCAGGTCACCATGTTCATAAAACATCACTGATAGCTAATTCCTATCTTCTAGCACTCCTAGCAATATTGAAAATATAAAGCCCACCATGGTCTTGAAAGACACATCTCAAACACCATAAACCAGGATACTGAAACTCCAAAAGATCAAAATCCCAGAAAGATTGTTCTTGGAAAAATAATGTTAAAAACTCTTTAAAGAATATTTATTTACATTTTAAAATGGAGATTTATTAGAGAAACATAGAAAAACATGACAGAACACTTCATAGGCCACTTTACACAAATTGGCAATAATAATAACATGTATTTCTGTGCACAGGCACTCAGGTATATTAACAGTCACATGGGTATTTGTATTCATAAAGAAATAGGTCAAAAAGGGAAATATATAAATGCATATTGCTGTGGTTGATAATTGTGAACAACCCAGCTTTATAACTGTGGTCATCTGAAATACCATCACTAACAACCTAACTTCTGAGATTGATCAGAAATGGCAATCGCTCAACACTGCATATGTAATCACCTAATGAGCCTCTTGATCTCGATACAGCTTATCTTTGGAAATGCAAATGTACAAAAAGGACATTCTTCATTGATTGAGGACAGTTTAATGTACATACAAATGATTACAAAGTCAGTGTCATAATAATGCACTTTTATGGAGTCAAATTTGCAAAAGAGGCATAAAATCAATTAGAACTCTTTAAAAGTCTCTGTACAGTTTTTACCTCCCATATTGAAAATGATGCAAATATAAAATTCATAGCATAGTGAATTGTTAAAAAAAATGCTGACAATTTAAGAGAGTGGGAAAAAAGCTTATAAAAGAAACAAAAATCTAAAAAGAAAATTCTACCTATGAAAATTTGAATTACAGGGACAGATTACGGGCAATTGCACAGAGTTAGTCCATAAGAGCTGGCTGACTTTTACAGTCATGAACTGTATATTGAAGTCTTGTATCACAGTGAAGAGCTGCTTTTTTTTCTTTTAGGACCCTGCTTTACTTGGAGGATGCAGTCAGATTCATTTTCTACGTGGCATTGTTCTTTTTGAAATTCTTCTGTGATTCTATATACACTGACATAAGCATTCTCTATTAAATTTTCCCACCTTCCGTGCCATGCTTCTATGCTGTTTGGGGCATGCATATGGAAATCAATTCCAAATGCACTAGTATACTGACCACAGAATTGGTGGAAATGATAATAGTGATCAAACAGCAACACTGCTGTGTGTCTTCTGATGCTACCATGCATGTAATTATTTTCAAACCAGTCAATAACTTCACTGGCTTCTTCAGGCAAATTAAGCTTTAATTCATTAAAAGATACCTGCGCGTTATCAGCTGGAAGGAATGCCAATTTAGGCAAATGATGTATTTTCCAACTAAAGTTTTTGTTGTTGCTGTATCACATTGCCAATCTACTCATCTAAATTTTTTACAAAATGAATTGTGTTGAAAGGAAAAAACAAATTTTATTGGTATACCTTGAAATTAATTTTTAAAAGCCTTGATTGCACTTAATTCAAAATCTGTCCTTATGGTTTCGGGATTCAGCTGAAATCCATTATCTTCTGCGAAGTCCACCAAATCTTCAAATAAGTGTTTGTAAAATGCTTTACTTTTTTTCAGTCATTAATACGTATTCCAAAGTCTGTTACAAGTTAAAGCCTCTGTATTGTGCCCTCCAATAAAAAAGTACAACTTTGGTACAAGGAGTCCTCCTTCCTTCTCGTAACAATATTTAAACTTTCTTATAAAAACATTTTAACTTGTAACAGACTTTGGAACATGCCTAACTTTGTTGGTGTGTCTTCCCATTTTGATCTTTGGATAAACTTATTATTATATTTTAAGTTCTGAGATACATGTGCAGAACGTACAGGTTTGTTACACAGGTATACACGTGCCATGGTGGTTTGCAGCACCCATCAAACTGTCATCTACACTAGGTATTTCTCCTAATGTCATCCCTCCCCTAGCCTCCCAACCCCTGACAGGCCCTGGTGTGTGATATTTCCTTCCCTGTGTCCATGTGTTCTCATTGTTCAACTCCCACTTATGAATGAGAACATGCGGTGTTTGATTTTCTGTTCCTGTGTTAGTTTGCTGAGAATGATGTTTTCCAGCTTCATCCATGTCCCTGCAAAGGACATGAACTCACCCTTTTTCTATGTCTGCATAGTATTCCATGGTGTATATATGCCACATTTTCTTTATCCAGTTTATCATTGATGGGAATTTGGGCTGGGTAAACTTTTATCAAATTTGTTCTACTTCAACAGCCTTAATTTCAGTCTACAGAAACTCTGTCTTGTTTCGTCTCTTTCTGAGTATTTCTTGGACTCCTCCTTTTCTCCATGGTGTATCATTTTATCGTAATTGAAACACAGTGATTGGTTTTCGGTGTTTTCAGGTACAAGCTTTGGGGCAGAAAATTCCAACAAATAAAATCCCAAAACCATGTGATACTGTCAAATATATGGTGTAAATGGTGAACAGTTTATTCTTGATTTATACACTCTTTGATGAGGACTTTTTGTGATATTGCCAGAGATGATTGAAAATAAAAAATAATCAGTTAGCAATTAAACTTACTCTTGGTTATAAATACATTTTTACACTGATCTGTTAAACCAGTTTTTAGGGCTTTCAGTATTCAGTTGATAAAGAGATACTTACTGGTCACTGTGCATGTGCTGTGTGATTAGATAGATAGAAAAGAAATAAAGAAAACATGGGATGCCTGATCACTGGTAACTTGAAATTCCTGCCAGGAGACAAAACTAGCCTGAGTAAGACAGTAACAGAACAATTGTTTGCCGAAGGGGAAAATATATAATCTGATTTAGTTAGAAAAAGCTTTAAGCAAGAGTGGAAATTCAAGTCAATACTTCTGAGTAAATTTTATTTCTGTAGGCAGATGGGAAAGAGGAAAACCTTCCATGTTTGGGAAAGCAGAAATATGTAGTGAAAAAGAACTGTGTTTAAGGGCAGTTTAAGCAGTAGGACAAACAGGAAGTCACCCTGGGGACCTGTGCCGAAGTGGAGTTGAAACGGCACTCAGGAGGAAAAAAAACCATTGAAATACAAAGAGATAGACAAAACTGTTTTTTCTAGGCTTTCTTTTGGAGAGATTGAATACGATATGTTCCTAGAAGAGTACTTTAGTAAGAACTGGAGTTGCTGTGAACGATCCTTAAACTTAGTTCTTCAGAGGATAGATTTGGTAGGTGTCAGGGCTTCTTTGTGGGGTAGTATTGAGAGTTTGCGACAGAGCTCAGTTGCTCGAGACAATAGAAAACAGTCTTTTCCACCCTTCTCTTAAACTGCACCTGGTGTCTGCTCTGGATAAAAGTCACAATCTACTATTTTATGAGGTTATTAAATTTCTTTCATGATTGGGGCAACCACAGTTTGTCATTGTGTATGCTTTGATCTTGTTGCTATTCTGGATCAATGTGGAAGGCCACTATGGTAAAGACCAAGACTATTAAGGGAGAATAAATGTATGACACAGAAGAACTTAAAAGCTGGGCAAAATGAGTTGTTGGGATTTGTCATATTAAGCAATGATGATAGGCACTCAGATATTAGTAGTTTGAAAAAGAACTTGGGCAGAGGGGATCCCAAGACAGAGAATACCTATAAGGAGTTTGGTTTTAAATTATGTCATTCATTTAGGTGTAAGGTGATAAATATTTTGACAACAGTAATGACTATTAGAATGAAATGGAAGAGATAGATACAAAACATTGTTCAACTGATTAGTAGTAGGGCCTAGAAACAGTGCATACAAATAAAGTGAAAAATTGAAGATGATTTTTTTTTCAAGTTTGGTTAAGAATATTCACAGAAATAGTTGGAAAAAAGAGACAATTTGGTGAGAAGTTAATGCTACACTTCAAATATATGGAATGTTAGGTTGAAAAAGGAATATTCGTGCTTTTTTTTCTAATGTCTGCTAATTTGTTATAATACATAACTTAGCAATTGTACAAATGTGAAAAGTAGTTGTAGATAAATTCTAGGATAAATTGAACATGAAGTAATAGCATTGTATAATTGTCTTTCAGTTTAGCTTAGTGTAAATCTTTATATATTTCTATTTTGAAAAATGATAAATTTTAAATGATTATTAAGAGTTAAAATCATGACAACTATTCACCATTTGATGATTGTTCTGTTTATGTCCCTGTTTTTTAAGCTTGTAAGGAAACCACAGTAAATAAAACTAAGATGTAAATAAAGTCAATTAAATTATATTTAATCTATTTTATATAAATACGTATTATGCTTAATTATTACTATCAATACAAGTTCAAATTACTTGTAAACTGGTACATTTATATCTGTATAATAAATCATCAAAAGATTTGCTGGCTCACAATGTGTGTGTTTTCAATTTTAGTAGACTTGAAAAGCTGTGGCAATATATAGTCATACCCTCCGAATGTCAGTATTTATTTCCATATGTAGCCTATTAGGTGTTTTCTTTCTGCCTATGCAAATTTGATGTGTGCAAAATGGTACATCACTGCATTTCTTTGACAACAGCTATGATAAGCATTATTTTATGTTTATTGTCTATTTACCATTTCTGTTGTGTGAAAGACCTGCTTATATTCTGTGTTTATTTTTCTGTTGTATTGTTAAAACAATTTTCTTTTAGTCTATTTCTTGTCTTTGACTTTGGTATTTGTTTTTTTTTACCACATGATTTTTTTTTTTTTTTGAGGCAGAGTCTAGCTCTGTCGCCAGGGGCCAGGCTGGAGTGCAGTGGCTTGATCTCAGCTCACTTCAACCTCTGTCTCCCAGGTGCAAGCAATTCTCCTGCCTCAGCCTCCCCAGTAGCTGGGACCACAGGCGCGTGCCACCACGCCCAGCTAATTTTTGTATTTTTTAGTAGAGATGGGGTTTCACCATGGTCTCAATCTCTTGACCTTGTGATCCACCTGCCTCGGCCTCCCAAAGTGCTGGGATTACAGGTGTGAGCCACAACGCCCGGCCTTGCACATGACTTTTAAAAACAGTCAAATATATAATTTTCATGTCTTTCAGTTTTTATTTTTCTGCCTGGCAAAAGTTTATGCTCATCTTAATATTAAATAAATGTGTTCCTAAAACTTTTAAAAATTTTACAATTAATTTTTTTTATCATTTAGAACTTTATTTTATCTAAAATTTATGTTTGTTTATATTGTGAACAAGTGACCCATATATTTTATTTTGGGGTGGCTGGCAATTACATAAAACTATACAACAAATTAAAGATCTTTTTAGTATGCATTAAAATGCCAAATATATATTAACTTCCCCCCAAAATCTATTTCTCTAAAGTCTATTTCTAGATCTCTAGTATGTTCACTAATTTAGCTATTATTCTTGGATTAATTCCATATAGCTTTGAAAAAAGATTTATAGTAAATATTACCATATTGTAAGTTAATTATACCTCATTTTTTTTCAAAAAGTTAAAAGCATTTTTTTGTATATACTTGCTTATAACAAATGTAAAATCAGTTTTTAGAAAATTCTTTCCCTGTAATTTCTCTAAGGATTTTGATTAAAATTGCATTAAATTTATGTAATAGTTAGAAAAAAACACATTACAGTTATTCTAAATTTCCCATTTAAATGTTTTATAGTATATTTTTACAAGTTTTTATATGTATTATACCCACCTTCTTTTTTTTTTTTCCCTCAATATCTATACCTACCTTCTTACATTTATTCTTATGAATTTTATAATTTTGGTCATGAGAAACAGAACAACAGATTTTGCATAAGATACAGGACCACCACCTACTAACAGCCACAGAGTAATAGGATTAAGACTAAGACTCTCTATCAGGGCGACTTCAGTATTTGATTATCTGCACTAACAGAACATTATTATTCCAGAAAAGTTTTGCTCTGGAAAATAACATTGAAAATAATTATGTTGTGGTTGGGTACGGTGGCTCGCCTGTAATCTCAGCACTTGGAGACTGAGACGTATGGATCATGAGGACAGATCGAGACCAGCCTGACCAACATAGTGAAACCCAGTCTCTACTAAAAATTCAAAAATTAGCCGTGCGTGGTGGCACATGCCTATAATTCCAGCTACTCAGGAGGCTGAGGCAGGAGAATTGCTTGAAGCTGAAAGGCAGAGGTTGCAGTGAGGCGACATTGCTCTGCTGCTGCACTCCAGCCTGGGCGACAGAGCAAGACTCTCTCTCAAAAAAGAAAAAATAAATAAAGAAAAAAAGAAAATAATTATATTGTTTCAGAGATTTCCAGAAATTTTATTTGTTCAAATTCTATCCAACTTGGTCTCATTAGGATAAACAGCCTCCTTTTCAGAAAAATTGGTTTACTTAGTTGGGTTTTACTCTTTATGATTTGCTTCAAAACTGTCATTTTGCTTTTTCCATCAATCCTAAACTGTTATATGACGAACTTTGTCAGATCTCAACAGAGACCTCTTCTTGAATGGGAAGACCTGTCTGAAATTAAATCCCCTCGGCCTTGTAAATATCCATCCATTGACTTTGTCTTCCTAAAATTCTGCTAAGAGTCTATGGAGGTTGTGGTCTCCCTTAATGCAATAAACAATTAACTTGGCCTTACTTGATGAAAATTATTTTAATAGGCTCGTTGGCCAGTTGACAGTCTACAGTTTTTGTGCTTTTCTTCCTTATTTCCAGAAGAATTTTCTGGATTTTCTTTTCCAAAACTAATCATATCATTGGAAAATAAAAATACTGTGTCTTCTTTCTCAAATGTATGCCTATTTAAAAAAAAATCCTGCCCTTATTTTATTAAAAGCAAGTTGAATGAATATGAAGTAATAGCGTATAAAGTGGTGATAATCATCTTCATATTATTTCTGATTTTCTTTGGATTGTTTTTATCATTTCATGGTATAATAAATATTTAATATTAATTTTTATATTTTTTGTATCTTGGTTCTTTTCTTAGTCTCATTTTTCTTAGAGGTATTGTTAGAAATGGTTAATAACAAATTTTAGCAAATGTATTTTGGTGTCTATTAATATAATCTTATGAATTTAAAAAATCTTTTCTTAATAATGTTAAACGTTTCCCAATGTTGAATAATGCTTGCTTTACTAGAATTATAATTCAGTGATGGTTTTGATTTAATTTTTAAAGACTTTAATAACTTTGTTAGAAGTAAATAACTTTATTAGAAAAGGTATCTTTATGATAGTAAGAATTTTTTTTTTTTTTTTTTTTTGAGACAGAGTCTCGCTCTGTCGCCAGGTGCCAGGCTGGAGTGCAGTGGCGCGATCTCAGCTCACTGCAACCTCTGCCTCCTGGGTTCAAGCGATTCTTCCCCCTCAGCCTCTCGAGTAGCTGGGACCACAGGCACGTGCCACCACGCCTGGCTAATTTTTTTGTATTTTTAGTAGAGACAGGGTTTTGCTGTGTTGGCCAGGATGGTCTTGATTTCTTGACCTCGTGATCCGCCCGCCTCGGCCTCCCAAAGTGCTGGGATTACAGGCGTAAGCCACTGCGCCCAGCCGATAATAAGAATTTTAAAACTTTTATCTTTATGATAATAAGAAAAATAAAAGAATTACATCTTTATTTGGAGATGATGGCATGAAGTTAACCACAGCAGTAAGGGCAGAACCATTTGAATTTTTTCCCTATCATCTTTTTTCTTAATGGAGAACAATATTCAAATGATATAATTTGCAGTGTGCAGTGGCTCATCCGTATAATCCCAGCACTTTTAGAGGCCCAGGCGGGCAGATCACTTGAAGTCAGGAGTTTGAGACCAGCCTGGCCAACACGGTGAAACTCCGTCCATACAGCAAATACAAAAATTAGCTGGGCGTGGTGGTGGGTGCCTGTAAGCCCAGCTACTCGAGAGGCTAAAGTAGGAGAATCGCTTAAACAGGGTAGGCGGAGGTTGCAGTGAGAGGAGATGGCGTCTCTTCACTCCAGCCTGGCAACAAAGTGAGACTTTGTCTCAAAAAAAAAGAAAAAAAGAAAAAGGTTACGATATAATTTGATATTTACTTGCTTAAGTTAAATTGAGTCTCAAGTTTGCCTGGGAGTAATTATGAATTCATTTAGCAGCTCTCACTGCGTTCTCGTCTCAGGCCAAGACACTGTTTAACTTTGTGTATTGGAAAAACTAGAACATTTGATAACAGTATCACTTCAATAATTACCAACTTAATGTGGAGTCTTGGAGACACTCCAAAGCACAGAAATCTGTAATATAGAAACTGTAGATAAATACATCTGAAATGTCTTCTAAACTAAAACTTCTAAAGTGAATTGTTAGAATATAGTTATTTAATATTTAGAAAAAAATTGATCATCACTAGGGAGCAGGAAAGAATTATTAAGCATTGTAATTAACCTTATTTAAAAATTTTAGTTGCATTATGTGGTCTGTAGGGAGAGTGTTTTTGTATGAATATTGTGTATACACAGTAATGTGCTAATTTGTCGTTTTTAACGTATCTATTTTGCTTTTAAGTAAGAGTTATATCTTTGCTAATAGTAGGATTTGATATCAAGTTTTTTTCCTCGCAGTAAATTATAAATGTAGATGTTTTGCTGTTTAGAGTTGAAGATGAGATGAGAAATCGGTTTCTAGTCTAACTCCCCTATGTTTGCTTTAGTTGATTCTTTCTGTCTGAAAGCCTGTAACATCAGCTTTATCTTTAGAGTTCAGTTATTTCATAAGTTGTGTCTAGATATATCTTTGTTATTTATTATAATTTGGATTTGATAATTTTTTATTACTTCAGCTGTGCTGAGGTCTTACTAATATTCTTCTTACAACAAATAAAATATTTAAAGTGTATAGAAATACAGAAAAAATTAGTAAATTTTTGAACATACAATTTTGCCCTATTTTCTTCCTCTTGCTTTGGTTTGTTTAGAAGTGAAACATTAGAGATTCAGTAGTGACACTAAGTTATTTCCGTTCCATTTTGAGAGAAGTGATTGTTGTACTCAATTTGTTGTTTGTTATTCCTATGGGGGTTTAATCTGGCTGTATATTATGTACATTATGTATACATAATAAAAATGTAGTATTTTATGGTAAAACAGTTGTGTGCATAGTATTGTACATCTATAATCTATATACTTGCTTTTTTTGTATAATATTAGGTTTTTGATTTTTATCCATGTTGATTCATGTGTCTGTATTTCATTGATTTTAATTCAGTATTGAGCTACATGAAGCTGTTTAAGTATTTTCTGTAATTCTGAAATACATACTGCTGTACATGTCTCTTTATAGATATGTGCATGGGTTTTTCTTAAGTGAATGTTTCTGTATTGCTTTTCTATAATCTTCCCCACATTTTGTATTGGGTTGTTTAACTTTTTCTTCTTGTTTTGTAAATGTTCTTTAGATTTCTAGATACTAGTTCATCATTATTCACATGGAATATTTTTTGTCCTGGTTAATGTGTTTATGGTGTTTACATAAATGATTTGTGATTTTTCTTTGCCTGCCCATAGGTATAATTAATCTCAGCATAGCACGGATAGGTTTTAGAATCTTTCAGGATGTGGGGTCCTGGAGAGTTTTCTTTAGGTCGGTCAGGTAGGAGAATCAGAATATTCTACTAGGTAATAGGGAAAAATTCCTCTCAGTTTAGTCCTCTTTTGTGCCAAGCAGAAGAGAAATGGCTCTTCTTGACCAATGGTTCACAAATCATTCCGTTTATGAGTACACCTTCTTCAAGGTTTTGCTTATTAGCTAAATAGGCTACTCCCAGAAAAAAGCAAAGTGCAAAACCGCTTTCCCATTCCACAACAGAGATTCCATCAGTGTTTGCCACCAAAACTCTCAGTAGCCTTAACCCCAAGTCTGTCGGTCTATTGATTGTCTCCCAGGCATTACCAAAATAAAATGCCTAACTGTGCTTTTCTCTGGAGTATTTACCAGCAAGGTTATTTATTTGTTAAACCTCTTTAACAAGGAGCTGAAGATCATGGGGCTGGGGATGTGAGCTCAGGTGGCCATTTTCCCAGAATCCTCTACTCCATATCCTGATTTTAACTTTTTAAGAAATAAATTTGTATTAAAGAAGCCTAGAAATATATTATCTCATTATCTTCAGGCTCATTATCTGCTTTCCTCTGACTTCTGAGCTTTCTCAATTTGCAATAATGAGAAGGAAATTAATCCCAAACTAGCCATCTTTGTTTTTTCTTATTATTGTACCCCATTAAAAGGTTTGAATTTTAATGAAGTTGCCATTTTTGACACAATAGTGTTTCTGATTCACCTGTGGATTCCAGTTACCTATAGTGACACTCTATCCTGTGGCCCTGGAGATTCAAAATGATGAGCTATAGGAAGATGTTTCTTAAAATGAGGGAAAAAGAGTAGGAGAGATTGGATTCTAATTCCATGCTTCTGCAGTTCTATTGTGCATATTAATCTCTAAAATCATCCTTTTTAAAAAAATGCATATTTTAAGATACCATTTTTGTAGGGTTAAGAAATTGACAATTTTTAATGACCATTTCAAGACTTTGAGAATCATTGTTTTAAGGAATGACATTGAGCTTCGTTTGAAGACTTCAGAAGGATTTTATAAAAGAAAAAGAACTGTCTGAGCAATGGACAAATCAGGTCACATAGATGCAAAATTTCTCCATGCAGTTTGTATGCAGGCACTCCTGAGTTTGAGAATCATTGTATATATGTATAGGGTACATTCTAAGCTACTCATATAAGTACAAAAAATATATTTCTATTTCTTCTGTAAAATCTTTATGTAAAGTCAGTTTCATCTTGCATATGGTCTATATTGTTCATTAATTCACTTATTCTTTGTTTGCCTTGGAATGACCTTTGAGTTCCTCTGTGATGATGACAGAATAAGAGATGGTTTAGTGCTAAACAAACATTTCTCCTTATTCCTATCATTTCCCAGCCATATTAGAAACAATTATTTCTGCAAAATCTTACTCTCTTAATAAGTCTCAAGGAGGAAAGGGAGATTCTAAAGCCACATAAGTTTGGCAAGAATTATGTATTCTCTTCTGCTCCTATACATTCACAATGCGTATTAGCATGTTAAAAGGCTCTGAGAAATCCTGTTGTAGAATATCTGATCCTTGGTCACCATACTTTCATTCTAACTGATGAATTTAACTTAAAAATACATTTTTAGGAAACATTTGTGTTTAATGGGTGTTATGGTCTGAATGTGTCCCCCTAAATTTATATGTTGAAAACTTAATCTCCTATGCAACAGTGTTGGCAGGTGGGGCCTTTTGGGAGGTGTTTAGGTCACAAGGCTCTGCCCTCATGATGCACTAATGCCATTAAAAGAGGGCCTTTTGCCCCTCCACCTACTGCCATGTGAGAACACAGTGCGCCACCCTTCCAGAGAACGTAGCATTCAAAGTGCCATCATGGAAGCAGAGAGCAGCCCTCACCAAACACTGAACCTGCTGGTATCTTGATCTTGAACTGCCCAGCCTCTAGAGCTGTGAGAACTAAATTTCTGTTCTTTACAAATTACCCAGTTTCTTATATTCACTTATAGCAGCACAAAATGCACTAGGACAATGAGTCTTCCATTTAATTCGAATGAGTTTTGGTGATGGTAAGAAGAGCGCAAACTCTATAGGCTCAGATTTTGTTTTATTTTTCTTTGTCCTCTCAGTGTTCAATTCAGCGTTTAGCTCATAGTGATCAAACAAAAACTTTTGTTAATAACCATTTGTTAAATAAATGAATATATTACCTTTGTGTGGTGGATGTACACCACCTTGAAAAGAATGTAAATTCACAAGTCGTAAAAGGAAAGAAACTGGCAGTACTCTATCACATGGAATCAGCTAGTGCTTGCTTGAACAATTGTGTGGATGGGAGTTCTGCTATTGGCTAATGTCATTTTTGCAAAAGAAAATAATTTTCATATTATAGTACAGTGAAAAAGTTACATAAAAATAACTTTTATGATTGTTTACCTCTGGGAATTACCTTTCGGAAACCATTATTAACATGGTGTCAAAGTCGAAATCTTGCAAATGTCAAAGAGCAGAAAAATCCCAAGACATAGAATTGACGTGTGAGCTTGACAAACTCTGGTCAAGTTCTTATATGGATTAATAAACAGGCACTTTATGAATCTAAGAAAAGAATGCAGTGATTATAGAATAAATTTACTAGAAACTAATGCCAGATCAGACTCAGTTCCTTTTTAGGTAGTGTTTATTCCACTAGAAAATCTGGGGAATGCTCTACTTCAGATATATTATAGCTTGATTTTGGAAAGGCATTTGACAATTTCTCATCTTTATATTTAAAGACGAGGTGAAAGTAGAGTTACAGGAAGAGCGGGCCTTGTTAGCAGTTTTGCAGAGGTATATGAATCTGGAATAGCAGTGGCTTACGAAGTATCTAAAATTGGTTTTTAGATACAAAATTGTTTTTAAAATAACATCAGAGTTATTTACTATTTCTATCGTTAATCCTTAAGCTCCTCCATTTCTCCCTCTTACTTCTTGTCTTTCTTCACCTCCCCCTTCATTATTTCATTCTGCTCCTTTTAATTCTTCTTGTCACATTTCCGTGTAAAACAAAAATCCTGTTTGGATTACTTCTCTTTAGATTTTCTCAGTTAACTCACATTTGTTAAGTCTAAAATGGAAAGAGTAAGATTCACTCTTTGATACATTGGAAATTAGAGGCTTTCAAATGCATTATAAGACAAGTTCTGTATTTTTGAAAAAAGAGTTTACAGTTCATTTAATTGCTGTTACATTAGCTAAAAAAAGTGAAACACTTTTTGGAGTGTTATTCATGATAGCTAAATTAACCATTCAATTATTTGAGCTAGAGTAAATATATAAAAATATATCAGCGTATCAATTTTCACAAATATGTTTGCACACAGAATTATATTTCCTTGCCCTCTATGAGCAGAGTTAATTACACATATGTGAGTTCTAGTTGAAGAAAGCCCAATTTACCAGAACGTCAGAGATTACTGGTTTGGGAATTCTATTCTTATACTACTGATGCATCTGAACATCCCTTTTAAATCTTTCATATTTTTTGCATGTACACTTTTTAGAAGTAAATTTATGCCTTATTCACTTAATAAAGATATTTTGTATTATTTTAGATATTTTAAATAGTTGTATTTAAAAACAGATAGTTAAGAGTCACTCTAACTAAATCAAAAAATACATCCAATTTATAATTGCCTCATCATGTCACTTCTCAGGGAGCATCTGACTTCTCAGGGAGCATTTGACTTCCTGGAGTGAACTCGGAAGCTGCCCTTGCAATTGTATCAGTGTATCTGCTCCCATCACACTCTCCCTAAACTCTCCTTTGGTCCCTAGTAGTTCCTGCGTATTTTGAGACAGCATAGCACACTGGTTAGGATTCACAGTGGACTCCAACACACTTGAAGTCATGCTTCACTTATGTTACTTTACTGTGATAGTGGATTTTGTGAGTCAACTTCAGTGGGCCATGGGGCATCCGGACATTTGGTTGAAACTTATTCTTAGTATGTCCTTGGGGACGTTTCTAGATGAGAATAACACCTGAACCTATAGACTGAGTAAAGCAAATTGTACTCCCTGGTGTAGCCTCATTCAATCTGTTGGAGGCCTGAATAGAACAAGGAAGGCTGAGTAAGAAAGAATTCTCTCTGTCTGCCTGTATGAGAGCTGGGATATCTGTCTTCACTTGCCTTCAGACTAGGACTCTGACTGGAACTTACACCACGGGCTCTGCTGCGTTTTAGACCTTCACACTCATACTGGAATTATATTGGCTCTCTTAGGACTAAAATTCTTAGCCTCCATAATGGCATAAGCCAATTCCTTATAATAAATCAATTAGTCTGTCTAGCTACCTGTCAAGCAATCATTTCTCATTCATCCAAGTATCCCAGTGGCGTTGTTTTTCTGGAGAACACTGACTAACACAATGACTGTTTTATTTGTGGCATGTAGTTTTTTCTTTAGTCTTCAATTTTTTGAATCAAAAATATGTGGTATACCACTCAAAATCTGCCTAGCACTCTGCCCACACTCCAGAACTGAAGTGCGTATTCCCAAAGCTGCCGGGCATGGTGGCTGCTGCTGACTCACAACCGAGTCCCCTTCCGGAGACTGCCTCTGTCCTTACCCAAGGCCTCAACCCTCCCTTGGTGCCACCCACATCTATTAACTACCACGGAGGCTGTATAAACACCCCAGCCACTTTGCCACAATTTGCACAACTCTGCAGCTCTCCCAGCTCCAGTGCTCCGTTCGGCTAGAAAGAGCTGAGACTTGTGATCACACCGAAGTCCATCTTTTTCCTCTTTTACTAACCCACCCTTCCATTATACATGTTAATCTTGAGAGCTCTTCCCAGTAAACCTCTCGCATTCTAATATCTGTGTAGAAGTTTACTTCCCAGGGAACCTGATCTGTGGCAGTACTTACCTTACAGGGATAGCTGTGAGGTTTAAATGAGGAAAGATCTTAATAAATAATATCTAAATGTATCATCATTATTAATAAGGATGTATTGAACTGTACTTTCAGCCCAAATGCTTTTATAGTTACCGTCAGATCCTCAATCTTAGTATCAGATTGATGAGCTTGAACTCTGATACTATCACTTATTGTCTATGTCACAACTTGCTTTACTTTCCTGTGTCTCAGTTTCTTCATTTGGAAGTAAATAAAGGTAATTCCACATTAAAAGGTTATTTTGTGAGTTAAATGATATAACTACATGTAAAGGACTTAGAATATAGTGCCTGGATCACAGGAAATTCAATGAATGCTAACTATTATTATAACTCCTATAATCATTCTTCTCTACTTAACCCCAATAATGTAACAAGATGTCTCTGCTATAGCACTCGCTTCAGGACACCTAGAGTTTGAGACATGAACGCCAGAAACTACCCTAGGTAGATTATTTCTGATTCAAAATGAAATGCCACAAAGGCAGAACTAACTAAGCGAGAAAAAAAAGTAGAATTTGAGGAAAATAAGGTAGTTACAAGACTGTTCTTATTCCACAAACTTTTATGTGTTTTGGTTTTTGTTTATTTTTGTACTATTCACTTGGTAATTTTAAACAGGTAATTTAATCTTGTTCTTCTTTCTAGATAATTTTGACTTTAATAAAATTAACTGTATGGTGGCTCTGGAAAGTTCAGCTTGAGTAGTTTTTTTTTTTTTTTTTTGATATGGATTCTTGGTTTTTCATCCAGTATGGAGCTCAGTGATGCGATCTCAGCTCACTGCAACCTCCACCCACCTGGTTCAAGCAATCTCCTGCCTCAGCCTCCTAAGTAGCTGGGATTATAGGCACAGGCCACCAGACTGTTTTTTTTTTTTTTTTTTTTTTTTTTTTTTTTTTTTTAGAGGGGGTTTAACCATATTGGCCAGACTGGTCTCGAACTCCTGACCTTAGGCTATCCACCCACCTCGGCCTCCCAAAAAGTGCTGGGATTATAGGCATGAGTCACTGCACCTGGCCAGCTTGAGTAGATTCTATTTCTTGGGACAGAATAGTGTACTAGGAGGACATAGGGGAAGAGAACTTGGGACTAGAAGACTTGGATTCTAAAGTTGACTCTCTCAGGCGTGTGTCTTTCATTAAAAACTTTGGTTTAAAAACTTTGGTTTTACTTATTTTTAAATACACTTTTTATTTTGGAATAATTTTTGGTTTACACAAAAGTGACAAAGTACAGAGTGCCCGAGTTCCCTTCACTCTGTTTTATTTTAGTGTTCACAACCACAATACATTTGTCAAAAGTAAAAAATTAAAACTGCCACAATACTATTCACTAAACTAGAGGCACTGTGCATATTTCACAAGTTATTCCACTCTTGGCCTTTTTTGTTTCAAGATCCAAATAAGAATACATTGGCCAGGTGCGGTGGCTCACGTCTGCAATACAAGCACTTTGGGAGGCCGAGCTGGGCAGATCACCTGAGGTGGGGAGTTTGAGACCAGCCTGACCAACATGGAGAAACCCCGTCTCTACCAAAAATACAAAATTTGCCGGGTGTGGTGGCACGTGCATGTAATCCCAGCTGCTCAGAAGGCTGAGGCAAGAAAATTGCTTGAACCCGGGAGGTGGAGGCTGCGGTGAGCCGAGGTCGTATCATTGCACTCCAGCCTGGGCAACAAGGGCGAAACTCCATCTAAAATAATAATAGTAACATATTGTGCTTAGTCATTGTCTTGTCTTCTTGCTCTTCAGATTTGTGATAGCTTCTCAGTCTCTCCTGGTTTTTCATGAGCTTTAAAGTTTTGAAGAACGTTTTTTACTTATTTTCTAGAATGTCCCTCCATTGGGGTTTGCTTGGTGTTTTCTCATGATCAGACTGAAACGATGGGTTATTGGGAAGAAAATCCCAGAGAAGAGATGTCCTCCTCATTGCATCATATCAGGTGTCATATGACATCAATATGACATCCTGGTGATGTGAAATTTGTCACTTGATAAAGATGATGAAATTGTTCCCTATTTCTGCTGTAACAAATTACCACAAGTTTAATGGTTTAAAATGACACACATTTGTTTTCAGATAGTTGTGTAGGTTAGAAGTATAACATGGGTATAAATGACTAAAATCAAAGTGTCAGTATAGCTGTGTTCCTTTTTGTGGGCTCTGCTTCTTTGCCTTTCCTGGTTTTTAGAGGCTGTCTGCATTTCATTAGCTCATTTAACTCCATCTTCAAAATCAGATTCAAAGCCTCTTCAAATGTCTTCGGATTGATCTCTTCATCCACCTCCCTCTTCCCCTTTAAGAACCTTGGTGATTATATTGGGCCCACCTGGCTAATCCAAGTTAATCTCCCTATTTTAAGGTTATCTGATTAGCAACCTTAATTCTTCTTTGGCAAGTAACATAATATCATCACAGGTCTAGGGATTAGGATGTGAATGTCTTTGGGGAGAATTAGTCTGCCAACCACTGGTAGTATCTGCAAAGTTTTTCTACAGTAAATTAACTATTTTTCTCATATATGTTTTTGATTATCAGTTTCCTTATCTGTGGAAAAGAGGTGATAATCATGTTTGCCTCATCCAGACGGTTTGGAGGTTTAAATAACTATAGTGAAAATATGTGGCACGTTGTCCCTGAATGATAGCTGAAGCTGAATCTAATGGCGATCACTCTGTTTCGACACCTTCTTCCTCCAAGGCAGGAATGTGATTACTCTTAATTGTGAGATACGTGTTCTTAATTTTGCATCACTTTTATTTAAGTACAAAATGCATGAGATCTTCACTGGTACCAGAGAGGAGAGCATACTTTTCAAACTGTATCTAAAATAAAGTAAGCTTTTAATTAACAATTCTGATGTAATCAACGGGCTATTTACTTGTTTGTAAATAATTTTTATTTGTATGCATATTCATTTATTCTGCATAGGGGAATGGACAAGGTAATATTGAATAAAGACTACTTGTTAATTACACACTTTGGGTAAATACAAATATAGAATTCACAATGAGACGGGAATGTCCTTATCTAATAATAAAATGCTTTTATTTTTATCTATGATTTTACAATGTACTAAGTTATTTCTCTGAAAATATTCTAAGAGTTCACTATACGCTACAGAGTGGAAGACAGATAAAAATACAGTGCACTCATTAGTACCGAACTTGGAAGCAAAACAGTTGACTTGTTCTTGGTTGGCAAAACTAATGGAGTTCATTTACAATACTCAAACTGTACTTTAGTGTGTGAGCAATCCAGTATAATGATGACTTGGTATTGGGGCCAAAGTTCCTGTTCTTTCTGTTCAATAACATAAACACTAAATATTAAAAATAAACATGAAAAGTTAAAATATTAAAACAATATGTATGTAAAGTATCAGGCTTAAATAAATGAATTAATTTTCTTTCTTTCTTTTTTTTTTTTTTTGAGAGAGAGTTTCACTGTTTTTGCCCAGGCTACAGTGCAACGGTGTGATCTCAGCTCACCGCAACCTCTGCCTCCCGGGTACAAGTGAATCTCCTGCCTCAGCCTCGTGAGTAGTTGGGATTACAGGCATGCGCCAGCACACCTGGCTGTTTTTTTAATTTTTAGTAGAGACAGGGTTTCTCCATGTTGCTCAGGCTGGTCTCGAACTCCTGACCTCAGGTGATCTGCCTGCCTCGGCCTTCCAAAGGGCTGGGATCATAGGCATGAGCCACTGCGCCTGGCCTAAGACTCAATTTTCTTTTCAGCTAAAGGAAGTAGGGAAGAAAAATGGATTTTTCTTTGTCTTAATAAACACTCAGCAGCTAATAAGATTTACAACTTTGTAAAAAGGCTACATCTGTCCTGCTATATATCTTTGTAACTTTAGAAGTCCTGCTCCTTTGGGGAGGAACACGCCTAGGTAGGACCTACTTGATGGTGACTGTTGTTTAATAAATACTTGTTGATTAACTGAATAACCACGGATGCTAAGGCATTTCTTGATTTACAGGGTGTTAGCCAGCCATTTGGGGTTGCAGACGCAGCCCTTAGCCTCCATATTAAAAGTCTCAGGGTGTCATAGGAGGCAAAAACCCAAGTCGGGGGAATATAGAGAAGGGAGTTATATTCCTGGTTTGTCACTTTCAGTTACATGAACTTAAACAAACCACCATACTTCTCTGTGTCTGCTTTAAAAATTCTTAACGCGGTTGTACAAGATTAGTGATTTTCAAACCTTTATAACAATGTTTTTTCAGACTGGTCCTTTTTAGAGAATGGAAATTTTTCTGAAAAGCCCTCCTGTATTGAACACACGTGGTCCCCCAGAAGTAGAGCAGAATGCTGGCCTTTCTTTTCAGACAGACTTTGTCGCTCTTCCTGAAAACCGGGGCATCCACAAAACAGTTTTACCACCACTGAAATGAAAAGCTTCTAACAGTACTTTCATCTCTAGAGTTGATCACCAGTCACCTAGGCCAGCAATTCTTACCCATGGAGTTGTGACTCTTTGCTGAATCATTTGTTTTACTAGTCATGTTTATTGGCAAAAGAAAATCAGTTGCTGGATCAATTTAATAATCTCAGTGGATTAATGCAATGGATCAGTTCTCTATTGCTGATTATTCAGCCACTCCAAGTTCAAGGACTTTAACACATTTCGAGAGAAATTTGTTGTTTTTCACGATTCAGTGGGTCTGCTGGGCAGTTAATCTGGTCTTCAGTGGCATAGCTGATTTCTGCAGCAAGCTGTGTGTCAAGATCAAAATTAGAGTCACGTATAGAAAGGACAATCCAGAGTTACCATTAAGAGCAGCACAGCTTCTAACTGGTAATCAATACTCTGTTGTAATGTAGGTATTTGACCTAAAGGTTTCTTCATACATAATGAACTGTAACCCAACTTGATGTATAAAGTAGACTGCAACCCTCTCTTGTAACAAGTAGCCGAGCCTTAGCCAATCCCAACAGCCAAACTTCAACCACTCACAAGAAGCCAACTGTTCAAAGCAGGGTCAAATAAGACAAACACCCAGCTGTAACGAATAGAGCTGTTTCTGCATCATACTTCCGTTTTCTATACAAAACTTTCCTTTTATTCAACCATGTGGCAGCCTTGGAGTTGCTCTGAACCTATTCTAGTTCTGAGTACTGCCCTATTCTCGAAATTTTCCTTTTTTTTGAGATGGAGTTTTGCTCTCGTCTCCCAGGCTAGAGTACAATGGGGCGATCTTGGCTCACTGCAACCTCTGCCTCCCAGGTTCAAGCAATTCTCCTGCCTCAGCCTCCCAAGTAGCTGGGATTACAGGCACCTGCCACCATGCCTGGCTAATTTTTGTATTTTTAGTAGAGACGAGGTTTCGCCATGTTGGCCAGGCTGGTCTCAAACTCCTGACCTTAGGTGATCCACCCACCTCGGCCTCCCAAAGTGCTGGGACTACAGGTGTGAGCCACCGCACTGGGCCTGGAGTTGTTTTTTGATTAATTAATTCCTATTAAATTTAGTTTGTACGGAGTTTTTCATTTAACAGATGGCATCAGGAGTGGGATTCAAAGTAGAGCTTCCAGGGACCTTCAGGAGCACTGACTGACCAAGTGAGACACCTTCCAGGGTCATTGTGTCCATTGGTCACTTGCAGCAACTGGGGATCATGGGTAAGTTCTTTCTCAGATTCTGAAGTTCCAAGGATTTGTGTTTTAGGCTGAGTTTCTTCAGACAAATTTTTGATCTAAATTGAGTTCAGAAGTTGGCACAAAAACTGGAATGGGTCCAGGACTGGATCTGATACAATAACTAACTAGATTGGATCCAGTTAGAGGCCTCAGATGTCTGACCAGACCAAGCAGAAACAGGCAGTAAATGGCAATCACTGCAGAGGGTACAAACTCTGCTTTTGCAAATTTGCAGGAATTTCGTGTTGTATTCTGTTTTTTTTACTTGCAAGCCTAGATAGAGAAAAATCACTGACAAAGTTGATCAAGGGGATCTCAGAATCAACGCCAAGGTTCAGCACAAAAATAGGATCCATAATTTCTGAAGAACTGAGTACTCCACCTTCCAGCTAAGCCTGCCTTTACCTCTGTAGTTATTAGGCCCCAGAAGCAAAGAATACTTACAAAAATGGCATAATCTTACTAAATAAAATAATTTAAAATTACAGTGGAACATTCAGAATGAACAGCCCTGTACTTTAAGAAATGCGTTTTAAAATGAGGGCTCCCAAATTAAGGCTTACCCAGGGACCGCTACTGACATGCAGAAACTTCCTCAAACATTTCGGTATTTTTATTGCCTCCTTTAAAAACTGTTTCCAAAGACAAAAGCTTAAATGACTACTTGTTATAAAAAAATAGAACCTGCTAATGTTTGGCTTAGCTACCATCCCATCCCAAAGGTGAAAAGAAAACTACAAAAAGTGTTTATAAAGGGTGGCTCTCAGGTAAAGTAGGCTTTCTTCTTTTTCAGAGGTATCCATGCTGAGTCCAGGCAAAAAAACTTTTTTTGGTCCTGTTTGTTAATGGCCTCCACCTTGAACTATGTAATTTTAGTTAAGAAATAAAAGCTAAGTCAAAAAGCTCTTCTACTGAACTAAATTGGTCACCAAAATACAGTCATGCTCTGCTTAACGATGGGGATACATTCAGAGAGATGTATCGTTAGACAATTCTGTCATAGTCTGAACATCATAGAGAGCATTTACACAAACCTGGATCATATAGTCCACTACACACGTAGACTGTATGGTGTAGCCTACTGCTTCTTGGCAACAAACCTGTATAGCATGCTATTGTTCGGATGTGATACAATGCTGAGTATATGTGTATCTACATATAGAAAAGGTACAGTTAAAATATGGTATTACAATATTATGGTACCAGCATTATACATGTGATCCATCGTTGACCAAAATGTCCTTATGTGGCATTGTACACTGTCGTGATGTACACCGTCCTTCTGTATAATTGTACAGCTTTCTGGCCTTTCACTGTCTATTTTGAAATCCTTTTGTAAAAAAAAATACATCGACAAAGAAAATCTCTATTTGTAAGAGTTTATATCTCTGTGCATTAGGAAGCAAGGAATGATTGAGTAACTAGAAACTCTTACTATGGAAAAAGCATTGGTTTAAATTTACATAAAAAGCCTTATCTTTGTCTAAGTTGCTTTTCCTGGCATCTTTTTTTAACTAGGTCTTTTCCTATGCCCTCCTTCCTTGGCTTTGGCAAATGCTGGTATTAGGCTTTTGGCAAACACTGGTATTTAGGCAGAAAGTGGTGTTTGGAAAAGATGAATGGGCCCTCAGAAAAATGGGTGATGGTTTGTGACAATATCTGTCTTGGTATGACTAAGTCTTCTTTCGGGTGATGAAAGTTGATCTTTCCTCATTGCTGGAACTTCTCGGAACGAGGAGAATTAATGACAATTGAGTTTCTTGGGAAAATCTGTCTTTAGGCAGGTACAAGGAATTTAAAAAGCCTTGCTTTGCTTACCTATTCTTCGCAATAATATGACAAAATAATGAATTTTAGGGTGGTATTTTCAGAACTTCTTCAATGACTAGCTTAGTTTAGTGAGTAGTCCATGCATAATTCTTAATGAGTATATTATCTGAATGTAAATGGCATAAAAGTTTGTAAATGAATTTGTCATAGTTTCAAAAATATTTTCCGCAATTTAAACTCTTAAAGTCATGGTAAATTAAGTAATACTCATTAAATATCTGAGTCATTTCTAAGTAAGTTAAAATACTGAAACATTAATTATTAAGAATAACTTTATATATTTTAACATCTTGTTTTTATATGGTATGGAAAAGCTGAATATATTTGGATTTATTAATCAACATAAAACTGATTAAACATGTATTTCTCAAAATTATGAAATGGCTTTCATCTACAAATTCTGTTACAAAACAGTTCAAAATTGCTTATTTTCTAGGTTCTTCACTGGAAATTAAAGTTACTAAGAGTTGTAATTAATGCATGTAATTAAAACTACTAAAAAGAAGGGTAGCAATTCTTTATGTAAAATATATAATAAAAAAAGAAAAACATGTTTTTGGTGAGAAAGGTTATAAAGGAGATATAAAAGTGTATTTTAAAGTAATTTTGTCTCATTTAGACATTATTTAAACATTGCTTCAAAATAAACAAATAAAAAACATACAGATAAAATTAAATGGACATAGAAAGTTTAAAAAAGAAAAAAAGTTAAAATCGGATGCAGATAAATTAAGGATAAATAAATTCATTATAAGAGTTTTTAAAATTGAGCCTTAATATCAATAGAAAATGAATGTAAAAGTAAAAGTTGGCTTTCTGTTTTAACCAAGATTTTGTATTGTGTTAATAAGAGATAATGGAGATTTTTAATCACCTTTTGAGTAAACGGCAAAAACGAAGAGAAAGAAAGAGAACAAAAGAGAAAGAGAAACAAATATTCTGTGCCTTATTCTCACTTTATTAAGTCTTTTGATTATTTGGAAAACCAAGTCTCCTCTTTATCAAAGAGTAAAGGTATCTTTTAAGATGTTTTAATTATCACTTTGGTTAACTGACTATTATTTTACAGTGACATGTGATCCTATTTTGGTTAGGTATTTTAAACCCTTCATATATTTGACAGACTTCCAAAAATCAAATTTTAAAATCAAAACTAAGTCTTTTTGATCTGAAACTAACTTTGAGATGTTTCAAAGGGCCCCTGAAGCATCCAAAGGAGATGTATGAAAACCACTTACATGATATGTTAACTTATATGGAAAGTATTATCAAATAAGAAATGATACTTAACCTTTTTTGTTTGAGTTATAGTTGTATAGATATGTTATTAACATGTGGTCCAAAATTGTATAAGCTCAGGATATATTATCAGTCATAATTATTATTACATGAAATAATTGTGGGCAATAGAAATAACCAAATTTCCTTGCCAATTGCCTCTTTAACCATAACCATTTTAAGTCTTGTCGTCTGTAGTTAATTGTTAACTCTGATTTTTTTTTCTGAAAGCTCTTTATAAGCAATTATAATCTTAAGGTGTTATGTCTTCAAGGGGGTTCATGGAAAGATTGGAAAGGACTCTGACAAGCACAGATTGCTGATAGCCTTAAGCTCATACCACTGGACTCAGTAAGAATTCCCAGCACTCTAATGAAGAGACTGACTGGCTCATAAAACTGCTAACTCAAGCAGTACAAGAACTAATTGAATACCAAGGAAATACTTTGGCAGATTTTCATGCTAAGTCAGCCAGTGCTAAAATTGCTAAGACATGCAATTTGAATGAACTCCATGATCAAGTCAAATTACCTATGTTAACCCATTTAATAAACAGTGCTATGAACCTGAATTAGAGAAATAATGTTGATAAAATTAAGAGACTATAAATCCAGTGTTAATAATGGACTCATGGAGAGCCTGGACAGCCACCTGGTCCCTTCTGAGTACTTAAAGCTTCCATTATTAAAAGCTATGTAGCTCGTGACTCATCATCAGAGAGACAAAATGATCCAAATTATATTTTAAAAAATATGATGTGGTGACTCTGTTCTAAAATTGACAAAATTACTTATGACTAATGTTTGGTTAGTCAAACCCTTAATTTTGTGAGGACATTCACAAGTTCAGGTGCATTTCTGCTGCCTAATGGGCCATTTGAACATTCATAGAGGAATTTGTTTTCAGTTGTGATTTTCAATGCGTGTTTTCTGGTTAGATAGAAGCTTTTCCATGAAAGAAGGCTGATGGTATAACAATAGCTAAAAAGGTTATTAGAAAACGTGTTTCCCTCATGGGACGTTCTTGGAGAAATTTCCATCAATAGAGGTACTTATTTTATTGAACAAGTTGGAAAACAATTAAATAAGGTACTGCAGATACAGTAGCATTAGGTAACACTAAGTGAATCGACTAGATTGTGTTGGTCACAGGTACTTTATCTGATGACAATAAGATCCACTTTGTGTAGAAAATGTAGGTTGACCCTTTATGACATAGTCACCAAAAGGGTCATGTTTCTAATAATAGAACCCCATGTTATTTCCTGCTCTCCTAAACTCTAATATCATGAAATGCTACAAGGCTTTCATACATTGTACTAATGTGTACTTTCCCAGTGTAAAGAACACTTTTCATGATCCACCAGCTGAGGAAAATCAAACCCTTTAAGATCTGGAACCCAGAGGTCATCTAAAAACATATTCAGAGAAACACTGTTCTCACCACCCATATTTCACAAAATATCAGGGCTTCAAACCTTCAGTGCACATCTCACAAGCCAAAAGGGCCCTCCAGACTCTTGGAACTTTACTCTCACTGGAGACCTTAAGATAAAGCTAGTCACGGAAGTTTCCAAAAGCAGAGACAGCGTAGGGATGTGGAGCTGTCCCAAGATATGGATCAAGACTTCCCGGCTATCACGAAACTCTTGTTTCTTTTAATTTTTAATTTTTTATTCACACCTACCTCTTTTGCTTGGCAAGTATCTTAGTCCATTTAGTGTTGCTATAGAGACATACCTTATACTTGTAATTTGTAAAGGAAGAAGGTTTATTTGGCTCATGGTTCTATAGGCGGTGCAGGAAGCATGGCACCAGTATTTGCTCCTGTTGAGGGCCTCAGGCTGCTTCCACTCATGGCAGAAGGTGAAGGGGAATTATCACATGCAGAGACTGCATGGTGAGACAGTAAGCAAAAGAGAGGAAGAGGGGAAGTGCCAGGCTCTTCCTAACAACCAGCTCTCACAGGAACTAACGGAGTGAGAACTCACCCGGTACCTTCCAAAAAGGACCTTCATGTATTCATGAGTGATACACCCCCATGATCCAAACACCTCCTGTTAGACCTCAGCTCCAACACTGAGGATCAAATTTCGAGATGGGATTTGAAGGGAGCAAACATCTAAACTGTAACATTCTGCTCCTTGCCCCCCTAAAATCTCATGCCTTTTTCACGTTGCAAAATGTCAGAAATGTCCCGCAAAGTCTTAACTTGTTTCATAATCAACTCTAATTCCAAAGTCTTTTCTGTGACTCCATGCAAGTTTCCTCCTGCTATGAGCCTGTAAAATAAAAAACAAGTTATTTACTACTAAGATATAATGGTTGCACAGGCATTGGATAAACATTTCTATCTCGAAACAGAGAAATCAGCCAAAAGAAAAAAGGTGTAGCAAGCCCCACGCAAGTCCGAATGTTAGCAGAGCAGATATTAAATTGTAAAGCTCCAAAATAATCTTCGACTTCATGTCCTGCATCTTTGGCACACTGGTGTGAGGGGTAGGGTTTTAAGGCGTCTGACTAATGACAATGTGGTCCACTTTCAGTAGAAAATATAAGTTGATCCTTTGCTGGGCGTAGTCTATGTGGGTGTTCAAATGGTTTGGAACCTGGTGCTGACAGCTTTCCTGGGCTAGGATTTTATGGTGGCAGTGGTTCTGTAACTCTGGGATCTGAAGGGTGACAGTCTTGCTCCTCTTACCCTACTAGGCACTGCTGTAGCAAGAACTCCCTTTGGGTGCCCTGACTTGGCAGCAGGCTTCTTCCAGTGTATCCAGACTTTTCAATATATCCCTTAAGCCACCAAGCCTACATGGCTCTTGCATTCTGGATACCTGAAGACTTTGCACCACATGGTTGCTGTCAAGGCTACCGCTTGCACTCTGCAGAGTGTCAGCCACAGCTGTAGCCAGAGCAGTAGCTGGGGCTGTTCAAGTGTGGCTGGAGACAGAGTTGCTGGGACGCAGGAGCAGCATCTGAGCTGACACAGGGCAGTAGTGTCCCAGGCCGGTCCCAGGAATATTTTCTGTACTCCTAGTCCTTTGGGCCTGTGATGGAAGGGGCGGCCTTCAGAATTCAGATTTCTGAAATGACTTTGGGGCCTTTTCCCCTCTAGATTTGATGACTAGCACATGGCTCCCTTTCATCCATAGTAACGTCTCTGGAAAGTGGATGCTCGGCAGCACCCTTGGATTCTTCCCTTGAAGATGCTCTTTTCTTCTTTACCACATGGCCAGGCGGCACATTTTCCAAATTCTTATGCTCTGCTTTTAATTATAAATGATAAATTTCACCTTTAACACATTTCTTTGCTACCATATCTCATTGGAAGCTATTAAAAGCAGCCACACCACTTCTTGAACACTTTTAGAAATTTCATCTGCCAGACTCCCTAGGTTATCACTCTTAAGTTCTAGCCTTCCGCAAAGTTCTAGGGCATGGACACAATGCAGTCCAGTTCTTTGTGATGGCATAAGAAGGGTGACCTTTGCTCCAGCTCCCGTTTTCTCGTTTCTTTCTGAGATCTCGGCATTCTCTTTACTATTTATATTTCCATCAGCACTTTGGTCACGACCACTTACCCAATCCCTAAGAAGTTCCAAACTAACTTTCTCTTTCCTTCTGAGCCCTCCAAGCTCTTCCAACCTCTGCCTGTTACCTCGCTCTAAAGCTGCTTCCACTCTTTCAGGTATCTTTATTTAAACACCCCACTGCGGGTATCATTTTTTTTAGTCAATTTTGTGTTGCTACAAAAAATATCCAAGACTGAGTAATTTATAAATAAAAAGGGTTTATTTGACTTACAGTTCTGCAGGCTGGAAAGTAGACATGACACCAGCGTCTGTTTCTGGTGAAGGCCTCAAGCCCAGCATGTGCAGGGATCACATGGCAAGAGAGGATGCAGGGGAGAGGCAGAGGGGAGGGACCACACTTTTTTTTTCTTTAGTTTTCTTTTTGTTTTTAACAACTAGAACTCATGAGAAAAAATAGGGCAACAACTCAATCACACTTCTCTCCTTTACCCTCTCCAAGAGGACATTAATCTATTCATGACCCAAACTCCTCCCATTAGGCGCACCTCCAACATTAGGGATTAAATTTCAGTAAGAGATTTGAAGGAGGCAAACATCAAAACTATGGCAGCAGAATAATGCTGTAATTAAAATTTCACAATCAGTAATTTCTCTGAGTAACTTGACAGAGTGTTGAATCTGTCACATCAAACCAAGTCTTTACATGACCTAGAAAATCCTGTAATTTACTCTGTGGGTTAATTTAGTAACATCCCTAATGTAACTGTTGTTCAAATTGTAATAGTAGTAAGATTTTGCAACCAACTTGTTGGCATTCCCCCTTTTAATGGGATATAGAGCCAGGACCAGTAAGTACATCACAAAACAGACATGCTCAAATGGAGTTTTTTTGCAAATTGGATATATGCCATGGTATGTCAACGTTATTTTAACCTGTAATAATTCTGTCTCAGACGCTTGGCCAGAAACTGTTAATTTCATCATTCCAGGTAATGTATATATGAGCAATAGGTCTTTGTGTTCACCCAAAGGTTATATTTTTATTTATGGAAGATTTCACCATCCATCTAATCTATGGGCAACATTATGTCTTGTTGGGTTGAGTGTGAAGGGCCAACGTGGGCTTCAGATTTACCTTTGCTGCTCCAAATCAGTAGAAAGAGAACTCTGGTCCACTCCTCTTACCTTATGTCGTACATTAAAGAGAACATTGCTAGGAGGTCTTCATCCTTCTGGATGGGCGTCATTTGTTAGGCCCCGTTTTCCATGACGTGGAGTAAATATATAATAAATGAGGCAGTGATTAGACATGTATCCTTCATAACAGGCTCTATAGCAGATTCTACTGCAAAGGCTATGATTGCAGAGCAGACTTCTTTAAATTATCTTGTGAAAGTTGTACTAAATAATAGAATTGCTCTAAATTACCTGCAATTGCTCGCACTTCTTGTTACACATGAAGGAATACATCAGGTATTAGACACTTGGTTGCAAGGCACTAACAAACAGACTGCTTGGTTAAAATGGGTAGAACTTTTTGTCTGGCACATTTTCTTTCATCTATTTAATTTTAGCTGGTTTGGTTTCTGGGGACCCTGGCTAAGCAGCATATGACTATCCTTCTGATAGTCATAATAATGGTCTCCCTGGTGCACTGTATTCTCTGAAAAGTTTTAAATGTTTGAATGCAGCCATCTGTAGAATTTTAAATAGACTTTCTTTGATTGGAAGACAAACAGTTAAAGAAATGTGCATTCAGGAGGATACCTATGAATGACATAGTGAGACTGGCAAGCTAAAATGATGGTAATTGAGAGTAGTGCTAATGCTCTCAGTTTTGGTCACACTCTCACCTAGATTGAGAACCTGATCAAAAAGGAGAACTTTTTAAACAAAATTATTAGAGGTTATTGTATTGGTCTGAGCTCCTGCACTAGGTCCCAACAGATTCGATGAAATAAAAATGAAGTCACTCATGTTAAATGCCACATAATGAAACTAAAACTTTAAGAAAATAAATCTCAAAACAGATCCGTTTTTGTTTTCCTCTTTCAAACAGGAGATTCTAGGATGGTAAGGAAGCCTCCTCTGCTCTCTTATAAAAAAGAAATCTGAAGAGACCTGATGCTCCCCAGTGGTCTTTTCCTGTTCTGTTTCCTTGTTCCCACCTACAAAACCCACTGTTCTGCCTTTCTCGGGAGGGATCTGAGACCAAATAAGTCCATTTACAATGGTGGCAGAGTGACATCAATGCCGAAGGTTTTCTTTAATCTTTTTCAACTAAGAGGTTGACAAAAGGGGAAATTGTTAAATTGCGTTTGACCGAAAGGCTTTTCCGTACACAATGAACTGTAATCCAACTTGATGTGTAAACAGATTGCAACCTACTCTTGTCACAAGTAGCTGAGCCTCAGCCAATCGCAACCGCTGAACTTCAGTCAACTACAGGCAGCCAACTATATAAACCAGGCTCAACTAAGGCAAACACCCAGATGTAGCCAATCCAGCTATTTCTGTACATTGCTTCCACTTTGTGTATGTTACTTTCCTTTTTCCATCCATAAATGTCATCCAATCCTGTGGCAATCCTGGAGTGACTTTGAGCCTATTTTGGTTCTGTGGGCTGCTTCATTTTCAAATTGTTCTTTGCTCAGTGAATCTTTTTAAAGTTTTTTTTTTTAACCCAAGATAATATTCAACAAATTTGTAGGGTCTGTTTGGTGAAAACCTTACACGCACACACACACACACACACACACACACACACACAAATAAATAATATGTATATCTACACATATAATATGTACTAAAGTAAATATATGATGCTGTATATATATATATATATATATATGTGCACACACATATTTCTAAAATTTACATCTGAATAAGATATTCATTGAATATTATCTCTTGGAATGAAAGCTGACTCTACTTTGTGTGCGGAAAAAGTTGAGCCATCATGTTCATCTTGTTTCTGAACAAAGTAGATATAAAGCTATACTTTTAACTAGCTAATTTTTTCCAGCAAAGAAGATAATAAATAGTATATTTGTAAGGCTCTTTTCTCCATAATATGTCCTTGCATTCCTCGTGAAATCAGACTTTTGAGCTTTCACTTTCATTACCTCAATCTTCAAAAGCATGTATCTGACTTTCTTAGCTCCTTTGGAGTTCTGAAATAGGAAAAATAAAATCAAAGCATATTGTTGCTATGTTGTTACATGTTAGAATTGGGCATAGCAAAATTACAATATTTTCTGACTCATCAAATGATAAATTCTGGTTTCAGGATGTCAGGAAAAACTACTTAGAAGAGGATATTTTTTCCTAATTGTTGAAGGAAAATTCAGAAGCTAAAGTTGAAAATTCTAGTGATGGGCAAAAATTGCACAGGGTCGGTTTGATAGCCTTAATTAGTGATCTTGTAATTGGGTATTATGTCAGTTGTCATGTAGCTGGCAGCATTCACTGGGAACACATCTAAATCCCTGTTCATCCACTCCCTCTCAAACATTGTCATTCATTTGGGTGACTATTCATGCATAATATAATAGCCCTCGGGTGCAATTAATTTTAGCAGTTGCACAACTTAGTAAAAAAAAAGGCATCACTGGTATTATGTGTGCCTTGAAGGTCAGATGATGCCACACTTTGCACCTTTGTTGTGAGACGTGAAAATTAGCAATTAGCATAAATATATTGATTAACATATGGGTAGTTTAGCCCGATATACTAATAAAGCGAATCATATTTTACCAGATCTAAGCATCCTTAGCACCTTCTATAATTCAACATACAATAATTCTTTAAAAAGTGTTCATTGAGATAGATTTCAGACTAATAATGTTTATTGTATAACAATAGAATTGAATTTATTTGGTACCACCCATGTTATATTAGTGATATTCTTGTATAGTTTCTCCGTTTTGTTCTTCTCATATTTCTCCCATTCTTTTCACAATTCAGGCTGCTGCCTGCATTTCGATCCTCATCATCTTTCTTTCCCATTGTTGCCATAATTTCATATCTATTTATGAGATTTATTTCAGATTGTTGTTCAAATGCCACCAGAGGGATCTTTCTGAGTTATTCATTTGACTCCTGCCACTCTGTTATGACTTTAGAATACAGACCTAAAATTAAACTTTTGGTTAAGGTAATTCCAAGAATTATGTTGTTGACGTTTGTTGGTGGTTTAATTCGTTTCTGTTCTCTTATCCTTGCAAGGTAAGGAAGTTTCTGTGGTGAATAGACAGCACATATTTTTCTAAAAGAACCATTATTTAAGGTGTTAATAACTAACATCTATTGAGCACTTACTGTATCTCAGTTATTGTCTAAAAACTTTACATGTGTTATCTCATTTAATCCTCTACAAAGTTTCTCAGAAAGTTGCTATAATTGCTATTTCTATTTTATAGATAAGGAATCTGAGGCACAGACAGGTTATTTAGTCAACGGCCACAAAATTATTAAGCAGTGGAGCTGGGATTTGTACTTATACAAGCTGAATCAATGCCTATAGTTTTTTCAATAAATATGAAGAAATAAAGAGGGCAAGTAATGGAAAAATCCAGCAGTCACCTTCTAGTGTTTTGTTCTCTGTAAATGTTTGCAAAGCTAGAAGTTGTAGGCTAACTCTCGCTTTGGTATTTGACTAATGGAGGTTTTTTTTTTGTTTTGTTTTACCAGAATGTTTTTCTTTTTTGGTGTTAGTTAAAAGTGAAGGGCATTATCTGCTATAAACCAACATAAATAAGAATAGGTCACCTTGCAGTCAAAGTAAATGACAAATACCATTTAAGGTCTAAAGTCAGTCTCTGTTGTATACTGTGTAACATGAGATGTTACATGCTCCATTTAACTTCTCCTAAGTAAACAGATACTGTGGCTCGTCTTTTCTTTTACAAGGTTATCTGTAAGCATATTGTGCACTGAAAAATAAAAACTGAAGCTGAAGTGGACAGATCTGGAAAGAATGAACCGTCGAGTAGTATTCAGTAGTTATGCATTTCTTTACGAGTTGGCATCAGTTTTCCAATTGTTAAACTCTAATTGAAAGTGATGTGATGTTTGTTCCCTAGGCCATCATTCTGGATTGTTTATTGTTTTTACTTCATCTGTCCAGTGGTGACACCAAATAAAACATCTGGATATTTAGAAGAGAACTAATTTTAAGAGATTACAATTGCACAACTTTTGTTGATGAAGCACAACTGCCAGGGTTGGACTGTTTTTGGGGGAATAGGGCACATTTCTTTGTTTTAGTTTGTATCTTTTTGTTGCTGTTCTGGAAAGGGAGAAGAAAAAAACTGGGGAGAAGACAGGGAGAAGAGGACAGGAGAATATGGGATGGGTTTGTTGGTAATGAGTAAAATATAGAGAAGTAGTAACATTGTTGGATGTTGATCTTACTGAATACTCTTCTGAGGGCTATAAAATTCTCAGGTCACACAGCTAAGAAAGAACAGAGCAGGCCGGGCGCTGTGGCTCATGCCTATAATCCCAGCAGCACTTTGGGAGGCTGAAGCGGGTGGATCACCTGAGGTCAGGAGTTCGAGACCAGCCTGACCAACATGGAGAAACCTCGTCTCTAGTGAAAAATACAAAATTAGCTGGGCGTGATGGTGGATGCCTGTAATCCCAGCTACTCAGGAGGCTGAGACAAGAGAATCGCTTGAACCCAGGAGATGGAAGTTGCAGTGAGCTGAGATCCTCCCGTTGTACTCCATCCTGGGCAACAAGAGCAAAGCTCCATCTTAAAAAAAAAAAAAAAAAAAAAAAAAAAAAAGAGAACAGAGCAAGAATTTAAGCTCAAGCAATGGCAGCCAATATGGTGGTCTTTATTATAACACCCCAACTCCTAATTTGCAGGATATTGAACATTTGGGAATTTCCAAGATGTGGAATATTTCCTAATTTCCAGGAAAAACATTTGGTGAGGCATTTCACATGTATGATTTCATTATATCTTTACACCTGCCTTTTGGCTTTATTACCATTATATAAATGAGAAACCTAAGATTTAAAAGAATCGTGAAGATTTTAAAATATTAAATTATTTGCCCAATTTTTTACAACTGTTTATTGTTGAAGCTAAAAATTGATTTCAAGGGTTTATCAAAGCGTCTCCTTGTCCTATCACCAGCAAGAATACTCTAAAGACTTTTATTGTAGATCATCTATTCTTTGGAAGTCCTGCCTCCAGAGACCTGGTATGAAAGTCAACCAAATACAGTGTTCTAGTTAGTTCAACTCTGAAAACTATCTCTTATTATTAATGTTTATTACAGTTGCCTATTGCCTGTATCTAGATTACTAGGAAGTTTAGAAGCAATATAATACCCAACAAGCAAACATTTTTTGATTTGTAATTTACAGCTGATTACATTCAGAGAAAATTCAACAGGATAATATTATTTATTTATTCATTGAACCATGTTCTAAAGAGTAAACGAATTTTATTTAATTTTAACCTCAGAATCTATCAATAAAAATAGGTAGGATGGTATATAGGATGGCAATTACCTGAACAAAATAAACTATCAATAAATCCCAGGTGTATTTCACATACACATATGCAACATTTGATGTCTTTGAAGCAATATGCACACTGGAAGACACTTTAACTTACATGCAATATATATTTTTTGAACTAGCTTCACAAATACTCAAGCAATAAATGTGCCCCTATAAAGAACACTAAAGGTGAAATATTAACAGAGGAGATCATAATTATGGGATCAAATTTGTTTATCGTTTTAAGTAAACACTGAGAGCATTATAAACCCATTATGCGTTTGGATAATACCTTTGACAGTGGTTCCTATGATAGTGGCTTTACAGGGATGCTAGGCTAGACAAACAACTGGGCAATTGAAAAATTATAATGTTATCTATGAATCAAGTTGAGTTTCAACATCTGTTAATTCTGGAAAAGCTTAAACTCACTCTCTAAATGTGTGCATAAAGTTTACTGTTTGAATATTATACTTTTGTAAATTATTTTAATAATCAATGTTAGCCAAGGAACTCCCTTCTGTTACACATTGAGTAAAATGATTATGACATATTTAACTATTGGGTGGTGGAATCAAAACGTCTGTGTTAAATTCTGCTCTGTAAGGTAATCAATGTGTAATCTTTGGCTATTTACTTCAGTACCTCAGTTTAAAGCTTAATCTGCAAATGGGATGAAAATAGTAGTTATCTGAAAGGGTTGTTATGAGGATTAAATTAGTATCTGTAAAACATATTTTACTTGCTCAGTAAATGTGAGCTTTAATGATATTGATGATGATTATATTGCATGAATAATGATGCGTTCTACTTTTCTGAACATTGCAGAGAAAGGAAAATAAAATTTGAGCTATTGAAACATTAGATATTATTTAAAATATTCATTTTCAGCTTCTTAAAAATAATAGGAGTAACTACAAATTATTTGAAATTAGCATAATACTAAGAAAAACTTTGACAAATACCTGATTATTATTGCAAACCTAAACAGCCAGATCAGAAAAGTGAAATTCAAATTAAAAGCAAAAAGAAAACAAGGTGCCTTGATAGTGGAGCGTGGTGCTAAAGTTTCCTTTGCTTTTTATATCATGAGAATTGTCAAGTGGCAAACTGCTCTGGTTAAAGGAGTGTTATGTGTGCTAAACCTCGGCCAATGATAGAATCATACCTTTAACTACCTGCCTTGTGGATTCAGAGAAATGGCTAGCACTGCATAGGCACTGAAAGATTAAATGGTGAAGAATGTTCCAAGGGGAAGGAGCCTCCAAAAACAGCTATTTAGATTCTAACCCAGTGGACAGAATTTAGGACATAGTTGTAGTGAGCATTTTCAGAATGGCCTGGAAAACACATTAGAAACAAAGGAAAGATGTTATGAACATTTGAAACTAGATCTAAGGTTAGTTGAATTAATGTCTGTAACTGCTGTTACATTATTTAGGTACAAGTGAAAATGGTACAGTGGGTATCTTCTGTGTGTTAATATTTTTAAAACAGGCCAAGCCAGGTGCAGTGGTGCATTCTATAGTCCCAGCTATTCTAGAGGCTGAGGTGGACGGATCTCTTTGAGGCCAGAAGTTCAAGGCCAGCCTCGGCAACGTAGCAGGTCCCCATCATTTCCTAAAAAAACAAAAAAAACAGGCTAAATCAAGAGGAGACATATGAAACAGAAGGAGAATCCATGTAATTTTAAACCTAAGGCTTCACATTATCAAAGTAGTATTCTAATTTTCTGTTAACTGTGATATTATTGTGAAAATTAGATGCAACTTGGTATACATTTGTCTCAGATCTAATCATTTTTACCTACTTTTCAAAGCTCACATACAAGGCATCTACTTCATTTCAGCCAATTAATTTCTCACATTGTTATTAACTATAGTCACCATGTTGTACAATGGATCTCTTGAACTCAGCCAATTAACTTCATTTCCCTTTTGTCCGATGGCTTCTTCCCTCTACGTTCCCACACCTCCTAGTTTCTCCTCTCCAGCATGAGGGATAGTAATGGGCTCAGCCTCTGGAATCAGACAGCTTTGGTTTGAATTTCGATTCCTCTACCCACTACTGTAGCATCTTTGGACAATCACGTGACTTTCTGTGATTCAGTTTCTTTAACTTTAAATGAAGCTAATAGTAGATCTTGCATCATAGGATTGTTGAGAGGATTATATGAGTAAATACATGGGAAGTACATAAAAGCATGCCTGGCACAGAATAAGTGCTCAATAGATATTAGTCATTATAATTTTTCTGTCAGACACATCTTCTTGAGACCCATCAGTTTTCATTATGATCCAGAAATTTGCACCAAGACCTGCAATTAAATTGAATTGGGGTGGGGTGGGGGCACTTAATTAGCTGTTTTTGTAGAGCTAGGTGTTTTCAGTTGTTTGGAGAGTAAATAAATTGCCCAGCAGTTCATGTCACACAGTAAACACTCGATAACTTGACATTATTAGAAATTGTTAATGTAACTCTAAAGAAAGTTCAGAAATTCTGGTAAAAGTTTTCCTTTTTCTGTAAGATACTTTGTCTACATCTTTTTTAGTATATATTATTTCTTTGAGCATAGTATGGTTTGATGGCTTTCAGATTTTTAAGCTTCTGAGAGAAGAGTCAAGTATTTTAGGTATATCTTGTTTTCCTTTTGCAGTGCCTGGAAGAGGGTTGAGCAAGTAATTGGAATTTGATAAACATTGACCGTCTGGGCAAACATACACCAAAATGCGTTCACACATCACTGAGTTTTCTTCCTAGATAACATTTTAGAAGTTTGAATTTGAATAGGAACATATCTGTTTGTACTTTTAAAGTTTATTTACTATTATCTCTTTCTTTTTACTAATTGTTAGATTTTTAGAATAAAAAATATCTGGCCTTAAAAATTAATGGTGATTATCGATCTTTTGTTAAGCAACATAAAAACTGATAAAAAACAACCCAAAAGGCCATTTTTATCTTCTGGTAGCTTGATATAGACATGGTCTAGTTACTTTTTCTTCCATATCAATGTGCAGCACCATAAAAAATAACTTATTTGGAGAAACTGGTAAAGTTCTAATAATGTCTGGAGTTTAATGTTAATATTAATGCCTCAATGTTGTTTTTTTTTTTAGTTTTGACTAATGAACCATGAAAATGTAATATGGTAGTATTAGGAGTAGCTGAAGTTCAGGTGAATGTTATGTAGGGAGCCTTTTCTATTATCTTTTCAAATTTTCTATAAATTTAAAATTATTTCCAAACAAAAAGTTTATTTTTAGAAAATGAGTAAAGAAATTCAATTATTTACAAGTCTGTTATTTATAAAAGCTAAATGTTAAAAATATAAAAAAGTGATCATTAATTTCCGGTGGTGTATTCACTGAATAGAATATTATGCAGTCATTAAAAAGCATCATTGTGAAAAATGAGCAAAATGTAAAATGTTTTTGACAGTAAGTAGAAAAATGATTTAGACAGCAAGGTAATATGATTACAACCATATAAAACATGATAATGAAAGTAAGTATGTCAAAGTAGTCATTCTGGGGCAGTGGGATTCTGGCTCATTTTTTCTTTTTGTCACAGTTTTCTAAATTTCTATAGCTTTTACTCTGAATAACTCTCAAAAGTGAAATAGAAGCTCCAATAACTAATTATACTACTAAGGATATGAAATAAGCCATGTTAAAGGAAGAAAAGATAGTTTACCATGACTTCCCAAACTTTAATGAAAAAGTTTTTAATTACCAATTTTAGCAGGTATCTTAAAGAAAACCTTATTCAGCCAATGGCTTATTCTTTCATCTTGGATACTATACCTGCATCATTCTTGTCAATCTTGAATACTTTCACCTTCCAAATGTCACCTCATGCAAAATTGATTAATTTTACCTGTGCTCAGCTGGATGTTCTGAAAACTCTGTCAAAACTTGTTACCTGGACACTCTTATGTAAGAAGAGGTGGGGCAGAAAAGCAACCTGTTAAAAATTCAAAGTACCACTGTGGTTTAAAATTCCGAAGAGCAAATTGCTACCGAAAAACAAAGGCAACCAAATGGGAGGCACGCTGTGATTCTGGAAGCGACCTTGAGACAATACTGATGGCTTTACTCTTCCCTTGAGAATATGTTTTCTGTCATTATTGACATTAGCCCTTTTGGATCTATCCAGAGCCTAAGTTCTATCCCTACAATCTCAGGACACTTGCAAACTCCTCTTTTGTATCCAAAGACTCTATCTCAAGTTGAATTTTTAACTTAGGGTATATAATTTCATATTTTTAATTTCCTATTCCAATTTTTATTATTTGACTAATTTCATTTATAATAGCAAGGAATAAGTAGAAGCTATTTTAATACATATAAGATATAAACATTATAATGGTTAGGTCATAATATTCTGCTGTATATGGATAAATACTGTATTATTTATCTGGTATTTAAAATGCACTAGAGTGCTTGAAACAGAAATGCAACTTCAAAATAAAAGCAATAAGATTGGGAGTTATGTCTTGTTGGCAATTTTTTTTCATATCCTTAAGGCTCCTATGTGGAAATATATTTGTAGTAAAAAAGGGGACATGTCTATGATGTCTTTGTAAGTGTGATGGCATTCTTGACAGAAAGAGACCTTGAAATTTTCCCATTTCTCAAGGCTGAAGGAAAATATATAAATATGTATATACATGTGTATTTATGTGTGGACACACACATACACAGATACACACACACACACACACAGAATTCACCATAAAATCGTAGGCAAGATATGTCCTTGAAAATCATGACAATAAGTTACTTCTTCCTTGGAGGTGTTCTTCCATCCTTAAACAGTGAAAACAGTATTATATGGGATCTTTTGTCAATGCTTGGCTAGAACTTAGAAAGTGGGCCAGACTTAGAAAGTGGGCCTATTTTCAGAAACCCCTCTCTCCATATTCAACGGGGAAAATCTTTGATTGGAACTCACCACTTAAAAGGGGTACGTGTGAAGGGATCCTTGGAAGATTTTCAACATTTGATGACATAGCTCCTTGGATGATTTTCAAGACCTGGAGGGGTCCATAATGAAGAATCATGCTGCTTCCATTAGTGTATTTTTCCTCTACATGTTTGCAGACAAAGCTGAGAATCTGTCCAATTTCTTGTTTGGCTAAGGTAGTCTTTATTTTAATAGAAAGGCTAGTCGACTTGGCACATTTGCAAATGACAAGAGCAAATGAAAGCTAGTAACATTTAGATAATTCTCATAGCCAATGGGAGATGACTTTGTGTATGTGACAGCTGCACTTTTTCTTCCACAGTAGTTTACCAAAAGGAGTAATATATTCTAAAAGTGATGAAAAAATTTTGTCTCATTTTACAACTGTTAATCGCCATAAAATGTTATAGCAATATTGTGAAAGAAATTTAGTTGGGATATGGGCATTTAAAAAGAGAATTGTACCTTTACATAGTTCATGCAACTTAACTAATATGCCAGTCTCGTTTTCAATGCTTCTGAAATATTTAATTAGGTTGATGGGTGAAGTATTTGTTTTAGAAATTCTACCAGCAATAATTGATTTATTCTTAATTTAAAAAACTGGAGAGTGTTGATATATATTAATAACCAGATTTCTTTTTTCTTGAGACAATAAATATAGTATTACAACATGTACTGAAAATATTTAGTTATAACTGTTTTGAGAGTTACTATGCTATCATTTACTAAAATCTGATTAATTTGTGTAACTAAACTTTGTTGCTATAATTATGAAAAGAGATTTTATTCCTTATTAACAACAACAAGAACAAAAAATAATCCTGCAGAACTAAAAGAAAAAAAATCACAAATTTAAAAAGTCACATTTAGGGCTATATGATTTGTGGGGATTGACATAAAAGTATAATGCTTCTTGATATTATTCTGTGACCCCGAATGTATCTAAAACTCTTTAGTAAAATACATGCTTTATTTTATTAAAAATAAAAGTGTTTATTATGTTAATAATTATTAGGAAATGTATGTTCATTGATGAACTCTTAAAGTAATTTAATGAATAGATTTATTCATATCCAACGAAATGTAACATACTAGTAATTAATTTGTAACAGAAACAGGTATAGATAAGAATAGTGCAAATTTTTAGCTCTTAATATTCACGCCAAACTTTTAAAAACTGTTTGTAGTTGATGTTACCTATTAAGCTTCCATTATCACCCAAGACCAAAACATTTAGCTCCAGCATCATAAGCAAAATAAAAACCAACTACACATGAATTATTTATTATAAAAATGAAAGATTGCTTTGGTAGTTGTTATGAATTCATATATTCAAGGCAGACAAAAAACCAAAAACATAAAGTTTCAAAATTTCTATCATCTCAGGAAATATTTCTCTTATACTCCAGTCAAGGCCAGAAACTCTGCAGCTAGCTTATTTAATACTACAGTTGGTGGACATCCTTGGACCAAAGGATGGGTTCTGTGCAATCAGTTCAGTTATGGCTGTCAGTACAGGTTTGTTCAGTAGGGTAGTTCTAGTGAAACTATTCTCAATTTAAAATGGATTTGTATAGATTCCAAAAAGTGGAAAAAAATACTTTGAAATAATTGTTAAGTGAGAAAGGACCTCCCCAGTTCTATTTAACCGAAATTCTATGCCTGCTTCCACAAAATGGATTTTCTATTTAGGTAAGCCATTCAGTTGAAAAATGAAATGGGCCATAATAGCATTTTTACTCCTTAAAATTTCACTTCAGTGGCTCCCATTCTACTTTACCCAGCGGAATGTGAATCCTTACACTCAAACGCCAAAAAAGCATGGGGGCGGGGGAGGGATCTGTTTTATGGCTTTAGAAGTTATTGTTTTAAGTGATCTGGCTCTGAGGTAGAGTGGCAATGGAATATTCCTTTAGCCAGTGGCACAGACGGGTATTTCTGGAAGAGATTCTGCCCCCTTGTAGTGGAACGTGATGTACATTTTGATTCCCTGGCATGCCTACACTAACACCCATCTGTTACGATGGCATTGTTCCTAAAAATAGGTGGTTTGCCAGGTTCCAGAAGACCTAGGTGTCTGGCATATGTATACATCTCTAAAGGTGTTTTCCAGAACTAAAAACAATACCACCACAACCAAAAAACCAAAAAACAAACCATGGAAGCTTAGTTAGGGTGCTTTCTCTTAGAGAATAATTTCATTGGTGGGTTATTACAAGCAATTATGTCACTAATACATACATTTAGGAATAAGCACCGTTTCTTATATTTAACACTGGAAGATCTGCATGTGGAAAGAAATTCATTGGGACTTTGAATAATAACTCGTCTTGTGTATAAACAGTCTTCATTCATTGTAGCTGCTCTCATTCCTGAATACCAATATTTTTTCATTCACGTTATTTTCATCAGTTTTAGAAAGTATTCCATAACCTGGTTTGTTAGAGACTAGAACCTCCAGAAGGATTGCTGTGACCAGTTTTGAGATGGAAATTCATACCCCATAAACTTGACAAGATAGGGTTGATTGCCTGAGGTTAAAAAGCCCAGAAATGGCTTAAGTTAAAGTCAAATGATGGAAATCCTATAGAGCTCTGGGGCCCACAGGGGGTGATTGGATAATTTGGTTACTGAAGAGAAGACATCCCGTTGCTTAGCTACAGGATTCTAGGTGGCAGCTCTTTTCCCTCTCACATTTCCTGGCGTTTTGTTTTTGTCAATGTAGTTTCTTGCAAATGAGAGTATCTGCATGCAGATGTCCACATTGCAATTGTTTTGATTTGTAAAATGAAACAGTATTAGAGGAAGAAAAATAGTAGGAAATGTAAAATTCGGAAAGGAACTTCTCCCATGTACTTCACTGCTTAAATAGATGAAATCAAGTAATGTAAAACATTGTAGAAACTTAAAATTGTGATATGCGCTTTGCAAGATGTAGTATTTTGACTGCAACACTGAAATCAGAACATCATTTATCTCTTTAAGAATAATGGCACAAACACCTGTTGCATACACATGATTAAAAAAACTCTGATATTTAGTCTACTTGTTGAAAGATTTTTTTCAAAAAATCAATGTCAAAGATTTTATAGACATACTTATGTACATTATTTCATCTTTGAGTACATTTAAGTTAAATTATCACGTTTTACTTTGTATGCTAATTTCTGTTGTAAATTCCTTAGCACTAAGGTGTAAGGTGCAGAGTATAATAATTTCCATAATTATCATGCCACAACCTGTAAAAGTCATCATCATCATCTCATTATAATAAGTTATTTGTTTATTTTGTGGTGTTAAAAGATTATTGAATTATTTAGATTAAAATAGCAAGGTGTTTTTAGTATAGTTCCATGGAAAACATACATGGCTATATTTAGAAAATCATTGATAAGAAAGTTGTGAAGTCAATTCAAAAGTTCATAAAGCTTATATTTTTATAAAGTTAGTGAGGAAATGTCAAAAGAGTCATCATGCTCCTCTGTCTTTCAGATTTTCCTTATTTGGGGACAGACTAAAAACACAATAACTTTGAAATTTTTTTTTTACTGCTGTTTATTAGGTATAGCACTGGATAAAGAGCATTAAAACAATGGTGAAAGAAACTTGTTAGGCTAAGAAAGCCTATAACGTTTTGCATGATAGATTTAGACTATATGTTACTATACAACTTAAACTTTGTAATTTCTTTGGTTGTAAAAAAGATTTTTTTTTTTAATTTTGGAAAAAAATACCGTACAAGTAGCAATTAGTCATTCTATGGGCAAATAAACCTAAAAACGTGAAACTGCAGCTAAGAAAGGATAAAATAAATTGGGAACCTAGAAAGAAATCTGAAATTGTCATTGTGGCATTAACAGTGACATTGTCAGAATCCTTACCACATGCAACGTACTAGAAAGCCAAAAGACAAAACAAAACAACAAAAATACACACACACACACACACACACACACAAACAAAATCAAGATATCACAGGAAACCAGGACAATGCTTCAAAAAGGTTTTATAGATGATATGTGACTTAAATTGAGTTTTGACAGAATGCAATGATTTTTAAGTAGAGAAATGAAGACAAATATTCCAATAAGAAAAATAAGAAAATTTCAATGAGAAAATAATGATAAAGAACTATTGAAGAATGTTCTACTATTAACATTTTCTTTTGAATCACTGAAATAGGCATCAGTTTCATTAAAGGATAAAGTTATTGAACATGGTAAAGATAAGTTGCTCATCCAGAGTCAAAATTAAACGCTTTCTTTAGACACATTGGGTCAAGCAGATACGTACAGGGAGATACACCTAGTTGTGATTTATGTTCCATTAAGATCATATATCTTTTTTATAGAGAGTTTGTAGAAAAGAAAAATGTTAGAAGAATATACACGAAAATCTATATTTTATGTTTTGTGGAGCCTTTTTATATTATCCTTTTGGTCATCTATATTTTTTAAATGCCCAGCAGTAAACGTGTATATATTGTACAACAGTGTACCTTTTTTATTTTTTGCCTTTAACATTGTTACATTTATCTAGGTTCTTTGAAAGCAGTGAAACCAGAATTTGTATTTTGCTATTAAGTGCTTACTTTTCTACTTGCTAGCTGTGATTAAGAAGTCTAACTGTAGAGGTCTTGAAGAGTGCTGTCCTATATTAAAGTTAGGTCATGTTTTCAAATGTAATAAACATTCTTAATACACTCTTTTTTTTTTTTTTTCATTTAACTTGCCTGGGTAAATTTGCATAACTAATGAAAGTTATACAGCCCATAACACAGCTCCCTATACCCTAGGTATTTCTACAAATATCTTTGAGGCTGTTTATGTTGAATAATATTTATGAATAATGAATGCTTTTTCTCTCTTTCTTCCTTTCTCTAGCTCACCCTTATACTGCAAGGCACTGTTAAAATAGCCTGCGTACTCAATAAATGGCTTCTGTACAACAGCTTATTAGAAAAAAAAAAACCTGGTAAGTAGATGACAGATGTTTTTCCTAGTTTCTTCCTCCCAACAAGAATATTAGATATAGGACTTTTTCCAGGGTATTCTCTGTGGAAAAACAATTTTTGTGTTTTATTTTGTGAGCATACTATTGAAAAATGTTATAGAAGCAAAAATTGACAATAATTACTATGATATAAAGTTTAAAACCATTTTCATCAGTAAGCTAAAAAATCATTCTGCTTTTTATGTTTAAAAAAATTTTTAAACAATAAATTAAAGTCACATGGTTTATGAATGCTATTTCTATAGGAATTTAGTATAAAGAAAGGTTATTGCTTTCAGTTTATACTCACAAAGACTTTATTTAAGTATCATCCATTATGTGTTATTTTTAAAAAGAATACTAGAAAGGTCAAGGTTATGATATTAGATATATAAATGAGAATCTCTTAAGATATTTCTTATAATAAATACTTAGGGACTAGTATTTAAATACATTTATTTAAAGACAATTTGTAAGCTAGAATTAATCAAAACCTAAACATAATCTATGTAGAAAGAAGCATTAAGATTTAAAGGCTGAGGATATAAAGGGTAATGATGGACAAATATTATCAGTCACTTTATATTTATTTCTTAATTTATTTTTTAGTTTAGTTTCATTTCATTTGTTTTCTTTTTCTTTAACTGTAGGATATGCATATTGTAATCCCTGGACATTTTTTCATTATTTAAAAATGTAAAATATACTTTTCATCAACACTTTGAATCTTTTTAAAGTAAAAATGTAGATCATTATTAAAACCTAGTTTCCTACATTATTCTAAAGATTAAGACATTTTGAGGTGGCTATTTATTTGGGCAGGAGCAGGTAGTTTTGGCAGAGAAGAGCATTCTGGTCCCAACTTGTTTACACCCTGCTCTTTCACAGCAGCACCAAACAAATTAAGAGCTTTTAATCAACACAGAAAAGTTCTTTCCAAATCCAAACAGCTGTTCTGAATAATTTATTCACTTTTTATTTAAACAACCTGCTCTCATTTTTTTCTCGTGTGTTATTTCCATTCTGAAAACTACAATACCCAGTTTCCAGGTTGAGAAACATGAGCCTGAATTCTCTAGTAGAGGGAAGTGTGACATGAAATGAATGTGTTTGTATGTAACAAATGAGAAGCAATTAAATGTGATTAAACTAATGGGTAAAATCAAATGTCTATGGAGAGTCCTGGTACAATTCAAGACACACACACACACACACACACACACACACACACACACACACAGTAAAAGGACTATCTGGAGGTTTTGCTAATCTTTCTACTTGAGGGTGTATATTTGTATGTTTCCTTTTTCAGTAGGTTAGGTGACAAGCAGAAAGTAGAAGACTCAGTGATATGAAGATATACCTTTTATTCTGAATTAGTTTGGGAGAAAAAAATGACAGCTATTTCCATGACAAGGTTCTTAGCAAGAACCTTGGATAGTGTGTTGAATACAGCTCCCCAAACATCTGTTGGTTTTAAAGATCATGGTGCTTTGAGTGGAGTAAGACTCTAGTGTTATGATAGACTGTCTACTCAAGTGAATCATTCTGCCTCCTTCACTATTATTTCAAGTGGATAGTTCATTCTTCACTGTCCATCTGAAAACATAGTGATGTAGAGTGGACACGCAAAGAATAGCAATGAGGCTGCTTTTCAGTTAAGGTGGGGCTTGTTCTATATATCCAAAATGGGGCAAAGTGCAATATGATCTTTTTTTTTTAAAGCTAATAAAATGGCTTAGAGTCACTTTCCCTTCTAAAACATCAGCAAAATTGCAGAAAGAAATGCTTAGACTTTGATGATGATGATTTGAAAGGCTGTCACTCATGTGGATGAAGATATTCTGATTTCACTTTACCCCTTGTTTCTACTGCACCAAGTTTTATAATCTTATAGCTAGACTGTATCAGGGTACACAGTCTAAGCAAGAGGTACAGATAGTGGTGGTGGGAGAGAGCACAGGGATTGAATCACACCATTTTGATGTGAATCCAGGATCTAGCACTTACTAGCTGTGGGATCTTTAGCAAGTTAAGTTACCATCTATAAGCCTCAATTACCTCTGCAAAACAGTGGGGTAGTAACAGTGCCTAACAAATGGAATCAAATGAAATGACAATTATGAAGTGCTCAACCATGTACCTGACATAGTATAAGCACATAATAAATTTTATTTTACCACGCTATTTTCTGGAGAAATGCAACTTCAACTCTCATAAGGGCTTTGTGACAGAACTTTATAAATATTTTTCCTTCAGTTTAAGATTTGAACTCAAGGCTGATCTAAACATACACACACACACACACACACACACGCACACACACACACACAGTTTCTCTGTGTCTGCCTCTATAGCTCTCTCATTCTCTTTCCTATATACATACATGCACACATATACATCTATAAGTGAACATAGCGTGTATTCTACATACATACACCGTTTTTGACTATCAAATAAATATCTATGACTTTACAAAATTTGGATTTATGAGATTCTTAAAAGGAACCATGGGACAACATTGGAGTAAGGAGAGAAAAGAAAGACATTTGTGTGAAATCAACGTATAAAGTCACAATATTGGAGTGCAGTTACGAAACGTGTGTATAAAACTTGCTCTTCTGTCTTCTCCCTGAAAACTTTATTTTTTTCTGAGAGAACTTAATATCACCTAGGAATTATTATATTTTTCCGCAGTCTCCCCAGTTAACTAACTCCCTTGTTGTACACGTAGAGGTACAACAGTTTAATAAAACAAAGAGTGACTTGACGTTGCCAGCACAGGGTTGTTTGTGTTCACCTGTGACATTTACAAGAGAAGACATACAGAACCTTCTTTTGTTTCCTGGATAATCGTTCAGGTGCTAAAGAAGAAGTTGATTCAGTTTTAAATGGCATGATTTTCTCAAGCCCTGGGAAAATAATTGCTGGATTTTCTTCTTTTTTCATAGCTCAAGTATACAAACTGCAAAGTCACGTCTAACTGTTTAATTTTACAAGACTGAAAATGTTGAATTTAAAGCTTAGGCTTCAGTTGAGGTTTATTCCTGGTGTTCAACACTGTCTAAACTTTCACAGGCAAATCGGAAATGAAACACAATCGAACGTAAACCACGTTTTCTTCTGCCTGCAAAGGGGCCTTAATATTTCATTTTATGTTGTCAAATGGAATCTAATGAGAATGTGATTTTATACAGATACCTTGTGTCAATTATTCCCTGTATTCCTTCTAAAGCAATCTGTGCATTCAACTTGAAGCTTCATTAAGGATCAAGCCAAGTAGTCTTGAAAAAGTACAGGGTTTTGGTGATAGACAGATGGTGGCTTTCATGATGTCAGGAAGTGTCAGATATTATCGTTGGCTGTGGGATGGTGGCTACTATCCAAACAGATTGGGAAACAGACAGAAAGAGCAAGAACACCATTTGTTTTATTTAGATACATTGTGAACAGAAGGAAGCAAGACAGAGCATACTTTTACACATCTTTTTTCCACTCCTTGTGAAAACAGTTTAGGATTTGTTATGTTATATTAGCCCTTTCATTATGCAAAAACATGTGAAAGCCAGAGACACTGGTAGAGGAATTTGTCTCATTGTGATTTTCTATGAAGTTTGTTTATTTTTATTCTTACAGAACATGATTTTTTAAAGAAATTTCCTTTCATTGGCAACATTGAGTGCTAGAAACAGAGAGAACTGAGATGATGCCCTTTAGAAGTGCTGTACTGTTAAGAAAGTATGAAGTGGTGTTGACTTCATGATCCAGAATGAGGGCTTCTCAGAGAACCTTATCAAAGATTCAGTTCCAAAACTGAACTTGCTTGCTTGTGAGGAAGCTTGTTATTTCTGTAACAATTTAATTCACATTGGCAGCCAGAGGGCAGTATCAGCTCCAGACAAATATATTGGTCCGGTTACATGATCCAAGCTGAGTATTTACTCGGTAGTAGACCTAGGCATCAGTGAACTGTAGGATATTGGTGTGGGCCTTTTTGATCTTCATGTAAAGAAAGTGAAAATTTGCTAGAATATTCAATAGGTAAAAATGCCCTCAAACTTTGCTTTCTGAGAGTTACTTATATTTACCTATTACCATAATCTTCTACTTCGTCCCATAAGAGGTAACCAAATTTTGAACATTTTGATGGATCAAAGATCGGGTGCCACAGTCTGCTGTACAGAGTGAATATATTGGAAATTTGGTTCCTAAGGCAGCCCCCATATATTTGAATGTGAGGGACCATACTAAATAAGGACGAACATGTTGCTCAAAAAACAAAACAAAACAAAACAAAACCCAAAACCCAAAAACCAAAAACCAAGCCAGTAGTATGGTGTTATATAATATCCAAATATTTAGGACCTGTAAGGACTTTGAAAGAGCATTCTAGATTAGTGGTTTTCACGCAGTGCTTCAGAAAGTTCCAAAGTTTCATGCAGGCCCTTTATGGGCTGCGCTGGAGGGTGGGTAAAAGGTCAGGACTCCACTCCACTATCTCCGCTTCATCTCAACAGCTGTGTCAGTGATGTGACTTTCCAGCAGCGGACAAACAAGGGTTGGAATCTTGGCTTAAGAGATGAGCATTCCTGTAGTAGAAAAGTGTTAAGCATTTGGCTGAGGCTGAGCTGGCATGACTGTATTTTAATTGCTCCCTAAGTTCAAACAGGAGTCAAATTCCAGAAGGTTTGCAATAACTATGATATAAGGTGGAAGAACCTCCTTCTCACCTCCTTTCATACCCCAGTGATATTTGAGGCCTGAACGTGATAAAAATACCCGGAGGCTTTAAAGACAAAAGAGAACCTGAAAAAAAGTAATCTTAGCCACCTTCCTAGGACCCCCTAAAATTGCACAAGCTATACTTCAGCAAATGCCATCCAAAGCAGTATAGACACTTCTTTTGTAAATGAACAACTCCACAGCAGCGAAAGAAATATTGTGAATTATTTACTGGGGGAGTCTTGAAATTACAGTATACATACTGAATAATAACTAATAGTTTAGTCATGTGTTCATTAAAAGGCAAAACAAAACTCTCATATAATTTCCTCTGTTTCTTGAGACAAGCCCATATATAAAGGGGAGACTGTGCTGAGACACCTGGTGGAAAGCTGGACTCTGGATTGTGGGAGGAACTGCAGTAGACTGAAAAGAAGGGTAACGTAGACCCTTCATGCTAAGGGCATCTCTGAGTCAAGAGTCAGTTGGTGAATCTCACAGAATTTCTACAAAGTTTTGGTTTATGCAGTAAATTTTATTGCCTTAAATGAAATTAATCCTTGTTTTATCTTGGAAAGAATCTGAAGCATTTGACAGGTTAAAATTATATTTCTCCAGAGCATGAATTTAATATCAGCCCTGGTTAGAAGTCATCAACTATTGCAAGAACTCTTGTAAAGAGAAATGTAATATAAGAATATTTGCTGAAGCCATTAATTTATAGCATGGAATTAAAATATGCAGGAGTCATCTTAAATCTCACTTGGACTTTAAGAGGTAGTACACATTGAATCTATATTTTGCTGGGCTATCAGAAGAGAAAACCTTCGATATATAATTTATTGCTCAAATGTTATTTTATTATTAGGTTTCAAATAGCTAAATTGAGAATTATGTGTAAATTAAGATGGCATTGCATTAACAGTTCAGCTTCTTATTTAAAAGCAATGCTGGGGCTTTGTTTTAGTATACTTTCCTATGAAGTTTATTTTTACAGAATGTAATTTATTTAAAAATTTCCTCTCATTGAAAAATATTGAAAGCTTCAGAGAACTAATTTTAAGCTCTGCAAAATATTATTTTTCCCCTAATTTTAGGAACAGGAAAAAAAAACTCCTTACTTTATAAAAATTACTTGCCTAAGCTGCTTGGTGTTAGCCTCACAGCTTCTAGAGCTGCAAACTCTGACCAAGTGTTCATTTTACAAAATCACATAGATAATTCTGTATGTCACCATCCAGCCCTCAACACATTTATACACACTCACTTATTTAAAACAACATTTTGAAACACGTGGTCTGGTGTCATAACCTACCTCTTGTGACTGGAGATTTCTAAATCCCACACACCTACCTAATAATGGCATGGGACTGTTCTTTTGTATGGGGGGTGTGTGTGTGTGTGTGTGTGTGTGTATATATAAAAAATACACACACACACACAATATATATTATATATATATTTATCAGTAAATACTTATACATGTACTTATTTTATTTTTATAACACCGATTTCGTCTTGAAGTACTTATAACTTCAACCATAAAATTTATGCCTTTTTAGAAACAGAGGAAGAATTATAGATGCTGGCACTCATTTTTGGATCTTCCCAGTTTCCGGGACAAAGAGCTGAACCACAGTATACTGAATAGGAAGAAAACCCTGAAATTCATCCTTAAAGTAATATGCAGAGATGACATGTTAACTCTTATAGCAAAAAGAAAATTTATCTACATTCTTATCATTCAAAACAGTCGAAATGGACATTTTAACACATTTCCTTATGATCTATTTCTGTTTTTGGCGGAAGTGTGTGTCTGTCTTTTAAAAAAAATTAGTTATATCATAATATTATATACAATCTAAAATACTATTTTATATTGGACTTTTAACAGCTTTCTTAAGTAATGAGGTTTGTACTAATTTTTATGCTTTTCATTGTTATTTCTTCCATATTTAATTTCCCCCAATTTTATATTTATGTTATAGTCAGAAGAAAGTGTTTAAAATAATGAAAATAAGAAAGTCAATGTGGCAGCGGTTTTCTAGGTAGATCTGAGTTAGAAAAGTGAGGAAACATGACGCTATTTGGGATAGTGACTCTTGGTTTAACTTGGGGAGAATAAACATCTTCAAATTGTAACCACCACCTCCCTGATGATAAAGGGTTCTAGTGATGTCAGTAGGATCTATCTCTCTTGGTTATGTTTTGTCTTGACTTTCTTCTCAGACTAAATGGAGGAAAGTTACATGCTTCAGGCTCACAAAATTGCAACATGAGTTCGGAAGAATCTATTTCCCTGGTAACTCAGAATTCTGTCATTGAAATGTGTTGACACTGATTGACTTGATTTGAGTCCTGTGACCTCTCTTGAGCCAATTGTAGACATGAAGGGAATGAGCTGACTGGTTTTGCCTATTTCATATGTTCACCTCCTAGACTCTAGGAGTAAAGTGTAAAAAGCACGATTGAGAACGGAATGAAGAGTTTATCCATAGCAAACTTCACATACTAACACTCTAAGAAGAGGAAATGAATGCTGGGAATAAAAACTAACAAATTCCACTAGAACTTTTATGACAAGACACCACACTCTCCTTAATGTCTTCCTATCTCATCTGCATGCCCTCATGTACTTCCTGTCTCTTCTCATGACTTCAATGGTTTTAAATACATAGCTATGTTTTCAGTGTATTTCCTCTTCTTTTTCTGCTGCTTGTTTGACTGTATCCCTTAGGCAGTCTTGATCCACTTCGAATGCCTCAATCAGAATATATATGTATCAAATATTTATTTCTATCGCAGCATTCTCTCCCCAGGAGGAGGCCTGTCTACCTATCTAACAGACATCTCTATTTGGATGTTCTGCCCTACAGCTTCACAAGTTCCATAGTGAAAATCTTATCTGCCTTTATGAATCTGTGTTTTTCCTGTTCACCTTCTCTTAGGAAGTGGCACCTTCTTCCTCATTCTTCTGTGCCCATTACATTCTAAGTCCTACTGCCTTGTTAATCTTTGTTACTATCAATGTCTTTCTGTCTCCCTTGCCACTATTATATTTTGCCTGTGCTGCAGTATTGGTTTTCCAGCAGATTGAGCTGAGGCTGGTCCAACTCTCCCTCCTGCCAAAATTAACTTTCTAAAATCTGATCGGGTCAGATCCCCTTAAAACCCACAAATGATTTACCATTGCTCTCAGAAGACGACCTATTCATGTTGTTTACAAGAGACTTTTATGCTCTAGCCTCTCCTTACGTCTCTAGCTGCGTCTGGCTTCACACAGGCTCTGAATTAATGGGCCACACAGGACAACTTGCAGTGGCTTGAGTGTGTTGCTTTTTTCTTTAATTACCTCTAAGCATTTGCATGTGTTATCACTTCTGCCTTGGAGACAGGCATATTAGCCTGATTATTTTCTAATCTGAGGTCATTTCCTATGGATAAGCTCTTCCGGTCACCTCTCACACCTACTCTAAAGACAAGGGGGTCTGTGCTCCCCCGCAACCTAACCTGAACTGTTGTGGGAGAGTTTTGATGTGTTTTTGTAAGTTCTTCCTTACTCAGCTATCTTCCCTAGTGGACTAAAATTCCCTGAAGGTAGTGACTGTGCCTTTGTCAAAGTTGTATTTTCAGCATTTAGCTGGTGCCTTGTGCTTGTTTCCCAAAATAATGTTTATTGAGCGGATGAAGGCAGTTGTTACCCCATGTTGCACATAGCAATCCCAGTCACAGAGAAGTTGTGGGTTTTAAAGTTCAATCATTGTTTAAGTGTAAATGTGGCTCCAGACAAGTATTTTAGCTTTATAGTCAGCCTGTTAACTTCTCTCTCTGCAAATTTTTGGGGCAAAGTCAATCAGAGTAGTCCTGCCAAAGAGGATTGTATCAAAATGAGGTAGCTTTTTTTTTAAGTATGTATGTAACATCAGTTCAATAATGACAGATTGATTAGGTTTCATTCCTGAAGGGAGCTGATAGCCTAACATGAGGGCAGGAATCATTACCTTCAGTTGGTCATTAATCCTTATGAAATATTCTTTCCTATAGTAGTAATTGCTCTTATAAATTGAAAGTGGAAATATATTTATGCAAAGCTGAAGATTTCTGTTTTCTGCTATTTCAGATATATGTGCAAGGTATTTCTAGAGACTTAATGTTCTGTACTTCGGCTTATCAGATGGCTTAATACAGGTTTCCACACTCAGTCTGTGTAGTGGATAAGATTTCCTCCTTCATCACTTCTATCCCTGTGATCAAAGCAACAATCAAAACCCACTTCATGTAAATGTTCTTCTGAAGAAAATTTGTATATTTTGCAACAGCCATTCTGCCTTATTACAACATAACCTGGTTGAAATTTCTGGTTATCTGTGTACATATCGTGAGGTTTTTCTTATAAGAGGATTATTTATTTTTATGGAGGCAAAGCTATGTAAGGAGAGGAAAAAATATATTCTAAATTAAGCATCTACTTGACAGTTTGAGGGATATTTCATTTATTGATTTTAACACCATCATTTTTATTTGATATAAAGGTGAGTAGTGATTAATCTATATGAGTAAATGTAATGAAATTAATAGATATATGTTTAAGAGACTATCCATAATTGCTGGCTTAAATGATGAGGGTTTCTACAGATGTGTTATCAGAGTTTCTTTCATGTGTAATGGCAAATAACTGAAGGCTACATATTTTAACTATTATTTGTGACCAATAAGTCTCTCCTATTTAACCCTATTTGTGGTCAGTAACACATAATGGTGACACAACTGTCCACCTAATAAGCTATGCGAGAGAAAACTTGATGGGTGGATGAATGATTAGATACTCAATTTGGTCACATTTGCAGTAAGTTCTAAGCAACTAAACAAACATTCTTAGATTATAGAACTTGAGTAATGTGAGTTTCTGAGGACAGGGACAGTACTTTCTTTGTGAGTCTTTTTTGTAAGTGGCCTTCATGTTACAGGAAAGCACATTCCCTACAGGTGTCTTTCTTTTCCTTTATACTCAAGTGGAAGAGGGAGTAGAGTTGCTGAGTCTGTCACAAAGACTAATATTAATATCACATAGGATAGGAAAGTAAACCCGGTTAATCCATCTCTGTTTCACATTTGGTCTACTTCTATACCTGGAAGAAATATAGAGATTTCTAGATTTCCTGCTTTGAGAGCTATTAACAGAAGTTGAATTTAAATTGTACAGGTATGCTGTTGCCCACTGTTATTAAGCCAACTCACTTGACTTTTGAATAAGGTGAACTATTGCTCCTTTCCGTCATGTAACTCAGTCAGCCATTATTAATTTTTTACCAGAAAAATTACCTATGTACAAATCATGTTCATTTATGCTTTGCTTTCAATTGATTTCCAATTGGTTTAGTGAATGTACTGAGTGTTTTTCAGATTATAATGTGAGGATGATTACTTTGGATTTTTTTTTTTTTTTTTTTTTTTGAGACAGAGTCTCACTCTGTCACCAGGCCCAGGCTGGAGTGCAGTGGCACAACCTCGGCTAACTGCAACCTCCGCCTCCCGGGTTCAAGCAATTCTACTGCCTCAGCCTCCCGAGTAGCTGGGACTACAGGCACGTGCCACCACACCTGGCTAATTTTTTGTACTTTTAGTAGAGACGGGGTTTCCCAATGTTGGCCAGGATGGTCTCGATGCCTTGACCTCGTGATCCGCTCGCCTCGCCCTCCCAAAGTGCTGGGATTACAGGCGTGAGCCACCGCACCCAGCCTACTTTGGATTTTTAGAATCTCAAAAGAACTTCTGAAAAAGTCACATATGTTTTTAGAAAAGATCGGTGATGATGATAAGAAGAGCATTTGAAACAGTATTAGGTTTGAAATCAGACAACTTGGGTCTGAATCGTGACTCTCCCAGAGTTTGGCTACTTGTTTTCATACAACTTACTTAATTGTTCTAGGATTTAGTTCTCAGAAATAATAGAAACGGCCTCAGAGGAGAACCATGAGTATGAAGGCTATGTCAAAATCCGTATTATAGTGTCTTGCTCCTGGTAGGTGGCAATAAAAACATATTTTTGAGTTAATTATTAAATTAATAACTAAATTAAAGAAAATAGGCATATTTCAAAAGACCAATGCAAAAACAAAGAAATGTACTGATGATTAAATTGTAATTGAAGTCATGGTAAATGAACCTTAAATAATGGAGTTACAGAGAGTTCAATTTTAAATTAAGATCAAACTACCCTGAATTCCAGAGGTTTTATTAAACCTTTCCATTGATGTTGGCATCAATAAGTAAATTTTTGTACCATATTGAGGAACAGGATTTAAATATTCAATATCCTTGATGACTTGAAAAAATAGAATGTCAGAAATGACAAACTGAATTTTTAAATAATAAACTTATTTGTACAGCAAGTACCATAGAGAGACCTAAGTATTGATAATGATAAGACAAAATAAGACTCCTTGGTTATAGTATTCTTTCAGTAAGTTACTAATATTATTATGATGGCTTTTTATGTGGGGTATTGCAGAGAGATATTAAGCAACAAAATCATTTATGAGAATTTGTCATTATAAATGATCAGTTCACACATTGTTTTATGCACTTACTGATTTTCTAAATACTGAGAACACACTAGGTGTCACACACTGCTCTCAGTTCTGGGAATATGAAAGCAAAGGCAAAAACTGGATTGCTGACCTACCAAAACCATAATCCAGGGAAAAAGAGAGCTATTAAAAATATTTTACAAATATAGTAAGTTTTATGAAAGGAAAACAGTGCTAGTAGTACAAGTAAGAGACCAAAGACTTGGGATAAAGTTCCCTCTAGTCTGACACCCAAAGACCTCAAAAGAGTGGGAATCAGCAAGTGTAAATTGTGTGTGTGTGTGTGTGTGTGCGTGTGTGTGTGTGTATGTGTGTGTGTCTAGGCCTGGAGATGCTGGCGATTAGAGCATATGATCTATCGTCTGGAGTGTAGAGGTAGAGGTCAGGTCAAAAAGTAATCAGAAGCAGGCTGGCCGCGGTGGTTTGCACCTGTAATCCCAGCACTTTGGGAGGCTGAGGCAGGCAGATCATCTGAGATCGAGAATTCAAGACTAGCCTGACCAACATGGAGAAACTCTATCTCTACTAAAAATACAAAAAATTACCCAGCGTGGTGGCACATGCCTGTAATCCCAGCTCTTCGGAAGGCTGAGGTAGGAGAATCGCTTGAACTGGGTAGGCAGAGGTTGCAGGGAACCGAGATTGCACCATTGCACTCCAGGCTAGGTAACAAAAGCGAAACTCCACCTTAAAAAAAAAAAAAGTAATCAGAAGCAGATATTGGAGAGACCTTTAATCCTTCGAAAGCACTAAAGATATGTGCAAGTAGGTGCCACTCGTGCATTTTAAGTAGGACATAATATTGTCATTTTTTGTTGTTGTTGCTGTTAAATTCAGTCTTGATCCTGAATGGTTTGTTAAAGAAACATCTGTAAGACCACACAAACAACAAATGGAATGTAGCCCCGGAGAAGGTAAAAAAGAGCGTTGCATGTTATTTCATAAGTTAAAAATATTGTTAAAGAAAATATACAATGTGGGCAGAAGGCCACCATGCTCTAGGGTGGTGGTTCTCAAACTATCTGTGGTGGAGGACTAGTTTTCTTTTTCTTCTCTCTGTTGTTTCCAATCTGTCACAGACGGACACTTCTATGAAGTACAATGAATTACTTAGAGAATAAACTTTAAAAGAACAGATACACAAACTACAAACCTCATTTTTTTTATCATTAGATTCAACAAACACAAAATAACATTTTCATAAATGCAATCAGAAGAAAACAACAGAGGAAAACAGAGAAGAATCACGAGAACTGTACGTGATGCTCATTGAAGGTATGTGTGGAGGGGATTAAAATTTCTGTGCTTACCTTATGGCAGACCAATAAAAAATAGGACATGCACCACACTTTTAGAGACTTTTGTTTTAGGAATTAGTTTATATACCACTAATGATATTAACTTTGTCTCCAAATTTGTTATGGATAAGAAAGCAAGAAAATTAGTATCAACAACTGGGAATTGGGTACTATGTAGAAAGATGTGAAACTAAGAAAAAAAAGAAAAAGAAAATTCTAGGATTTTTGCCTATATAGCTACCTAATTATCAAGGAATGTTAAATTTGTTGGTTTTCTTTGAATAAAAATGGCTTTGATGCCATTTTTCCCATCATATAACCCTCCCAGGCTGAGGGGCATTTATTACACTGACAAATTTGTGTTGGCAGCAAAAACCAATGGGTTTGACTTTTCTGGTTTTCTAGAACATCACGTTATAGTAGCCATTTTGTATAGTCTAATATTTCTCAGTTTACAGTAACATTCTGCATCCTGAGAAACTTAACATGGAAAAAGAGTGATTTAAATATTCAAGTAATGTTGGCTTTTAATATTTTGAATAATAGGAAGCAGGAGAGAGATTTTCAAATGAGCAAATGAGCAGATAAATAGATATATGGATACCAACGGAAGTTAAAAATTAATAAAATTGATATATAAATAGTAATAGAAATGAAAACATTAAATATACACTAGCAGTAAAATGCATTAATTCAAAACTATTCTGTTTTTCCTTAGTCATTCATTACTTTACATGTTAACTCATCTTTATTGAGGATCTAATGTTAGCCTACAACTGTGTTGGGAGCTACGATTATTAAAAATATAAACCTCTATGTGAAAAGTGCTCATAATATGAGGAATAGTGGACAAAAACATATAAGTGATTGCAATCTGAAGAAGTAACCATTGACGAAGTGGTCATAGAAGTTTAGTTTCAGGAAAGGTTCACAAACAATTCCATACCCTCTTTCTAAAGACTAGGCAGATATTATCATGGAAGGTCTGAGGCTCTGCAATATAAAATGATCAACATATGTATTTTAGGGTTCTCACACAATTTCTCAAGTTCATATCATTTTCACCAGCCAGTATTCTTAGACTGGGCCCATACTACCTTTCACTTTACCTTTTTTCTTCCTGGGATTATTCCCTGTCATTAGAATTCAGTAATAACCAAGTAGTTATAATCAACTAGTAATAAATAAAATGATAATGTTCATTAAAATAACTGTGATTTATTGATTGTCTATTATGGGCCAGCCACTTGACCATTTTTATTTAGTCCATTCAAAAACAGAGATATTATAGCCATGTTAGACATGAGGAAAGGAATGCAATTGGCTTAAGATTATACGGCAGTTCTGTGGCAAGCTGAGTCAAACTCAGACCATTCTGCTGCTGCATTCTACAGTGTAAGTCCATCACTGTGATTCTTCTATAGACTTCCTCCTGCCTGAGGCCCAAATCCTTTGTATTGGTGCCCACCTACATTCCAACCCTGTGCCACAATAGAACAATATAAATTTATGACTCTTATCTTTTTTCTTGGTGTCGTCTGGTTTCTCCCCAAAGACTGAATCTAGTACATTATGTTGCAGAACAGATGAAGTACGCTTCTCTAGATCTGAGAGATTGTTTTTGAAAGTTGCAACTCATTCAAACCTATTTTTGAAAGAAGGCAAAACCTGAATCTTGAATATATCCATTTTACTTATTTTTGTAATCATTAAGAGAACATAAATAAAACTGATGTTTTCTCATTGTTCTTTCACAAAACGTTGAAAACATTGGTTAAGCCCTAGTTTGACTAATATATTTGTATGAACACTTGTATTCTCAGTGTTGTGTTTGGCAAGCACTGGGCATTTTAAATTAATGAATTTCCCAACCACTTAGGGAGAAGATTTAAAACAAAGTTTACTCTCAAGATGTAACCTGAGACTGAGTTATACCACTGTTTTATTATTCCTAATGGCACTGAGTCAATCCACAGCTATTTCATCCTGCAATTTTCTACTGTTACAAAAATGCATAATATTAATCATTGTAATACTTCATAAACTGACCATAAACCAATGTTTATAGTCAGTTAATCATTGTATTACTTTGCTGTAGGTAATTTAGTGCATTACCATAATGCAGCAATCTACTTAATACAAATTCTAAAGTGAACACAATAAAGTTGTATAGCATTAATATGTTATGCATTCTAACCTGAAATTTTAAAATACGACTGAAGTTTGGACAGAGTTCAGATGTTCTATGACTTTGGTTTCCTCTAGCTCTGCTGAGAAACAAGTAAAGACTTAATGAAGGTCATCAGTAAACTATTATTCTACTTTTAGCTCTTTATGCATCCCTTTCTCAACCTGCTTTATGCCATAATTTAGGAATCTACAACTACTTATTTTAAAAATACTAATAACCCCAATTAAGGAAAGCCTACTCCAAGTTTAAAAAAAATCAGTAAGTTTGGGAGTAGGTGGCAATAGTGTCAATAAAGTGAGATAGTGCTTCTTTTTTTTTGAGACGGAGTCTCGCTTTGTTGCCCCGACTGGAGTGCGGTGGTGCAATCTCGGCTCACTGCAACGTCCGCCTCCCCAGTTCAAGCGATTCTCCTGCCTCAGCCTCCCGAGTAGCTGGGACTACAGGCGTGCGCCACCACGCCCAGCTAATTTTTGTATTTTTAGTAGAGATGAGGTTTCACCACGTTGGCCAGGATGATCTCAATCTCTTGACCTCATGATCCTCCCACCTCAGCCTCCCAAAGTGCTGGGATTACAGGTGTGAGCCACTGTGCCCGGCCAGTGCTTCTCTTTTAAATGACTTCAAGGAATTTTTTATAAGCACTCTTAAAATTAACATAATCATTTCAAGATAGGGAAATTGGACATCATCTTTATTTTGAGAACTAACATTTATTGAGTGGCTACTATGTCCCAGGAACAGTGCTAAATACTCTTTTTTCATTATCACCTTTAATCCTCATTATAGGCCTGAGGTAAAGATTGCATTTTTGGGACATAAAGCTTGGAAATCTTCTATTAATGCCAAGCCATGGTATTAGTTGGGATTTTTAGAAGTGAGTAAAGAAATCTGTATAAATGTGGACCTTTCTCCACTGTTCATATGATATAAAGAATATGAATACTTTGGGAGGCTGAGGCGGGTGGATCGCAAGGTCAAGAGGTCGAGACCATCCTGGTCAACATGGTGAAACCCCGTCTCTACTAAAAACACAAAAATTAGCCAGGCATTTGGCACGCGCCTATAGTCGCAGCTACTTGGGAGGCTGAAGTGGAAGAATCGCTTGAACCCAGGAGGCAGAGGTTGCTGTGAGCCGAGACTGTGCCACTGTGCTTCAGCCTGGTGACAGAGCAAGACTCCATCTCAAAAAAAAAAAAAAAAAGAATATGAATACTATGGACATATTAATGCCTCCCATTCGTGAATGTCTCAGCATAGGTATCCAGTGATGTCCATGCTGATGGGAGGAGGTGGTAAATTCAAGGAATGGACAAAGTATTGGTCTGAATTAGAGAATGGCTGCATATATGAAGCTGTCTGGTCACCTCCAACGTTGATGAATATCAGGCAGTTTCTAGACATCAGATGAAAAAATAGACTCACTTCAATGATGTTTGCAAAAGAAAATGTTCGAGTGTATAAGAAAATGTTCGAGTGTAGAAGAAAAAGTATGTGGGAATTCTCTGGTAGCTGCCGTTTTTGTGGTTCACTTGCATTTAAAAAATATTTTCACTGTTTTCAAGTGTTTAGGGTCTCTCAAGATTATTATTGCTGAAGAAAAATACATAGAATTTTAATATTTTATGTATATTTGTTCTATCCGGTGAACGATCTTTTGACTTTGTGTGTGTGTGTAAGACAGAGTCTTGTTCTGTTACCCAGGCTGGAGTGCAGTGGCGCAATCTCGACTCATCAACCTCTGAATCTTGGGTTCAAGCAATTCTCATGCCTCAGCCTCACCAGTAACTGGGACTACAAGCACATGCCACTATGCTGGCTACTTTTTTTTTTTTTTTTTTTT
>CAUYLG010052953.1:0-19567 GCA_963573385.1 Cacajao melanocephalus
CAGGGCTGTTTTCTGTTGAGGCCTCTCTCCCAGGCTTGTACATGGTGGCCTTCTCTCTGTGTCTTCACCTGGTCTCTGTGTGTGTGCATGTGCACTGGAGCGTGTGTGTGTGTGTGTGTGTCTGTGTGTGTGTGTGCATGCATCTCTGTGTGTGTGTGCATGCATCTGTGTGTGTGTGCGCGTGCATGCATCTCTCTGTATGTGTGTGTGTGTGTGCATGCATCTCTGTGTGTGTGTGTGTGCATGCATCTCTCTGTATGTGTGTGTGTGTGCATGCATCTCTCTGTATGTGTGTGTGTGTGTGCATGCATCTCTCTGTATGTGTGTGTGTGTGTGTGTGTGTGCATGCATCTCTCTGTATGTGTCTAAAGTTTCTTTGTAGGAAAAGAACACGAGTCAGATTGCATTAGGGCTCACTCTAACAGCTTTATTTTAGCTTCATCACGATTTTACAGGTCCTATCTTGAAATGCAGTCATATTCTGAGACTCTGGGAGTTCAGGCTTCAACATAGGAATCTCAGGGGACACAGTCAAGTCCCCAACCCACGCATCTGTCAGTTGTCATCAGGATGACACTGAAACAAATGACCTCGACCAAGAGCTGGTACTCGCCTCTCATTCTAAGGCCTGCAGGTGCTGGTCTGCAGCTGGGTTGGCTGCTGGCAGCCTGAGGCTGGGCAGGATTCAGGCCGCTGGTTGGCTGGGTTTGCGCTGGGAGTTGAGCTGGGGGCTGCCCCACGTGTCTCTCATTATTTTGAGTTCAGCGGCCACTGAGACCTGGTGATGGCAGGAGCCCAGGGCACCAAACTGCACAGGCGACTCTTGAGCCTGTTTTGGGCCACATCCACCGATTTCCACCAGCCAAGCAAGTCTCATGACAAAATCACAGCGTTTGATTTCCAAAATCATTTTGATATTTAGGTCTTTTAAAAATCGTGGACTTTCCATTTCTATATCCTACTAGTTTTTGTTAATTCTCTCCTCATTCAAATCTCAGCTAATCTCTAGGCCTTTTGTTTTATTTTCTCGTTGTCTTTTTGTCTTTTTCACTGAGATGTTCCTTTTCATGGCGTCTGATAAGGAGAGTGCTTTCTGTCCCAGGGCAGTCCCTGCGGTGCAGAGCTAACCCTCCCTCCACAGCTTAGTACAGCCGGCTCGCTCCCTGGCTCTGTCTATGGTATCATCAGAACCTGTTTCACCTTTTTTCTTAGCTGGCTTCATTCTCAAGGCATAATAGGGAAGCGATTATTGAAGAGTTAAAATGTGTGAGCTGACGATATCACACACAAATGTTTACTTTTCAATCGTAATTAAATTCAACAAGTTATGTCGTGGTGGCTCTGAATTCTGTCAGTGTGTGGACTCCATCCTCCGGGCAGGTTTAAGATTTGCGTTTCACACATGTGCCAATCAACTACATCATTATTGCTAACAAAAAGGAATTGATTCTATGTTTTAGCAATGCACCCTTTCTGCTCTATTCTCCTTTAGTTTTGAGAGTTTTTGTATTGTGTGTTATCTTTTTCAAAAGCAGATGTGTTTGTTCTTCTTGAGCAATCCTGGGTGCTCAGATACCTCCTGGTTCCCTAGGTGGTTCCCTGCTGGCATTTTATGGGCACTTGATTCTAGAGCTGATTTCACTTCACTAGTCCTAGGATCCAGGATTTGGAGTAATTCATCTTTAAAAAACTTTTTAAAAAAAATACGCATAACAGAATCTCCCCCCTTAACCATTTTGAAGCACACAGTTCTGTGACATGAAGCACACTTGCAGCATCGTGCAGAACCCTCCATCCCCAGAGCCCTTTCACCTTCCCAGATGGAAACTCTGTCCCGTTAAACATGGGCTCCCCATTCCCTAAGGCATCTTTTTAGGCAAAGAGGCTAAAAATCATTTGCCCGCCAAAGGACATTTGTGCAGTTGATAGTGGGAGGATCCATACTTTTATTAGCACCAGACATAATCATGCCTGATGATTATCCCGGGCCTGGGGCTAAAGGTGCCACCAGGAACAGCTGTGAGGCAGGGGCCTGGGCTCAGGAGCCGGAGCCACTCATCGGGGTCGCTCCCTGTAGTCTCTGCCTCCCATCAAGTCTCACTTAGCTTCTCTGTGCCTTTGTCTTGTTCCTGGGAAGTACAGACATGGAGAGAACTTTTCTCTCAGATGGTGCAGGGATTACGTTCTTCTCTCCTATAGTTTGCATACAGTAAGAGCTCAGTGCACGACTTGGGAAGTGTGTGCATAAGGTGGAGCTGTGCAAATGAGATGTGCTCTAGAGAGTGCGGGTTCCTAGCAGTCCTTCTCCCTCCCCAAGCAGCAGCTGTCCCTGTGATGATGCCCGGCACTTCCTCTAAGCCCAGGGGGATGCATGGTGTCCACTCTGCCCTCAGTCCAAGGGGCTTTTCTTACCTTTTTCCAGATCACCAGATTACTGATCCCTGCCTGCAGGGGATGGAGACAAAGCTGTTTTTCCCATGGAAGGTCTCACACATGCCCTGCAGACCCAAGTGATGGAGGGGGTGGGCCCATCGTGGGCCAGGCAGATGAGTGGGTGGACAGAGCTGGCCAGCTGCTCTGTGCTGAATGCAAATGGATCTTTAACTCTGGGTTTTAAAAAACCTTGTAATCAAGCGATTTGACCTTTGGTTCTAGAATTTGCTGCCATGTCCTTTTAGTACTGCCAAGGCGACAGCTCTCTGGGCTGGCCCTGCTTGACAGATGTAGGGGTGGAGAGATTGGTTTCCGCTGAGACCAGTGATTTGCAGGAACAGCAGTTCTGACCCCAGGCATCAAACACTGGCTCTTCACACAGCTGCTGGGGAGGGCTAGTCTCTACTCATGGTGAGGGGTTGGCTGGGGAACGTTGATTGGGATTCCAATAAAATGGATGGAGAAATCCCGATGCGGTGAAGGTCCTTCCAAGGAGAATTACGATGTTGACATCGGTTCCCTAGCTGTAAAATGAGGGGTCCCCGATCTTTCCATAAGAAAGGATCCTGTTTATTATCCAACCCATGGAATCCACACTTTGAAACAGTTTTCCTAGCTACCCCCTGCTCTCTCCCCCACCCCCGACTCCTCCCCCGTCACGGGAGCCACCGGGTTAGAGGGCCTCCCAATTCCCTGTCCCATTCAGGGACGCCACTCACTTCGTCATAGGCTGGGTCACCAGTCACTGCCAGGCAGAACTGGCACACCAGCTAATAGGATTTAGTCAAAGAGGCTTGGGAGTTTCTGCACCCACAGAAATGCCAAGGGCTTTCTGCAATTCTGCAAGGAACTCATGGACCCCAATTCTTTGTTTGGGAGCTGAGGACCTCAGGTGGAAGCCCTGGGTTGAGTCATCTCTGGCAGAGCTACAGACATATCAAATACAAATTGAGGAAAAAATATTTGTGTGGGACACACTTACACTAAACAACTATCTGTTGCTTATCTAAAATTCCAATTCAACAGAGTGTCTTGTATTTTATCTGTAACCCCACTCTCAGGCTCTTTCTGCTAGGTCAGTTCCTGATGTCCTGGTGTCTGTGGAAGCCCCAGGATATGTGGAAAGAGAATGAGGGGCTGTGAGAGACGCTCTTCAAACTAAGACGAGGGGTCCAGGAGGATGGAAACTTCCATCCCTCACTGGCACACCTCGGATGGGGCTCGAGCGGGACACTCAGTTCCATTCTTTGTAGAGAGCTGGGGCTCTCCCTGTTTCTGGGGTTACCAGGCCCAGTAAGAGGAACTTTTGTCATGAGAGGCTGAAGCTATAATGTGAATAGGATGATGTGGAAAAGCAAGATCTGGGGGACAGAAGTGGTGTGCGGGTGCGTCAGGCTGGAGGGCCGTCCCCTACGCAGGCCCTGTCCTACTCTGGTGCCGGCTCCAGCATCTTGCAGAGCGTCCTGGCCTGGTCCAGGCAATGACTTTGCCTTCCTGCTATTTGCTCCCAACCACGGGTTCTCACTGGCTCTGGGTAAAGTCTCTAGAAGCAAGTTTCTGGCCAGAGAGGCAGGGAGGCTGGGTGCTGCCCTGGCTTTGCCTCTGGTTGGCCGAGCCCCCTGGCAAGTCATTTAGTCTTCCTGGGTCATGGCATCCTGTTCTGTAAAATGGGAGCCACAAAACATTCTGCCTGGTAATTCATGTGGGAAAATCAACAGCAAACAACAATAGAAGACTGCTACACGTCTGTCACAATGGCCGACGTCTGGAACACCGACAACACCAAACGCCGGTGAGGTGTGGGGCAGCAGGAATGCTCGCTCATTCACTGCTGGTGGGAATGCAAACGGAACAGCCATGCTAGAAGACAGCTTGGCAGCTTCCTACAAAACTAAGATGCTCTTTCCATATGATACAAGTGTGCTTCTTGGTATTTACCCAAATGAGTAAAAAGCCTGTGTTTACACAAAAACCCGCATGTGGATGTTTATAGCAGTTTTATTCATAATTGCCCAAACTTGGAAGCAGCCAGGACGTTTTTCAGTGGCTGAAGGGATAAATAAAACACGGTACATCCAGACAATGGAATATTATTCAGCAGTATAAAGAAATGAGCTATCAAATCATGGAAAGACAGGAAAGAACCTTAAATGCCTCAGGTGCCCTGCAAAGGCGGATGATGTCAGTGCAAAGTTCTCAAAGAAGGGAAGGGCTTGCTACAGACCAGGCTCCAGAAAAAAGGGCACCTGTATACATGCCTGGTCCTGGACGCTTCTCCTCTGCGTGGGCAGGACCCCAAGGGGAGAAGGGCAACAGAATGGCCAGCATCCTTTTATGTCTAAGTTTAGAGTTCCCAGAAACTCCCAAAGATAAACCCTGAGAGCGCACCCCCAGAACACAGGCCTCCCTTCTCCCTCCAGAGACTCTGCCTCCTGCCTTCTCCTGGTCCTTCAGTCCTTGGCTGAGCTGGGAATGGAGCAACAATCAATTAGATTAGGAGGAGTTTTGGAGGAGTTTCCAAGGAGATTCATCCGCAGGGTGCGCTCTGGGTAAGGCAGGGATGAGTCCTGGTCGGTCAGGACAGGCTGGTGGGCACCCACTGTCCTCTGTCATTATCAACGGCACTTTCTTTTACTCTCACAAATGGTTCAGTTTGGGTGATGAATTTCATATTTCCCTGCCATTGGGGCATTTGTTGGTTGAATAAGTAACAGAGGGCCTCTCTGCTGGTGAGGGTCCCAGCAGAGCCACCTGGAGCCTGCGCCCAGTGAATGTTGGCTATCCAGGAGGCAGGCCCTGCTGACCCTGAGACCCCACCCTGTGGGGAGGAGTGCCCTCTGGTCTCCAGCTGCCAGAGCATGGTATCATCTCTCTATTTTGCAGATCAGAGGCACAGAGGGAGGAGAGTTTGTATTTTCTCCATAGCTCAGTATCCAATACAATTATGGAGTAATCATTAAGACTCAAATAGCCAAGAAGATTGCCATGGAAGGGAATGTCTCCTTTTCACATTGGAAGTGAAGGCTAGCATGTTTCTCTGATGGGCTGGGGGTTGGAGGAGGGGCAGCCATCGTGGTGAGTAGGGAGGGAGACGGGAAAGGTGCCTCCTCCTCCAAGGGTCAAAGCTGGTAAGTGGTTTGTTTGGGGGCACATTGGCATTGGGTGCCAGGCTTGGAGAGCTCCCTTCTGTTGCATTTTCCCCACCTCCGAAGGTCCCGCTTCAGGTCCTTGTACCCAACACTCCACATCTTCTGTTACCTTCATGTGGCACTTGTCACATTTGCTGCCTTTACCCACTGGGAATGTCAAAGGCTTCCGAGTTCAGACTGGGATTCAAATTCTGGCTCTGCCAGGTTGTGATGGAAGAATATGATTTGGGGCGAGTTACCCATTCTCTCCGTTCTCTCTCAGTTTTCTGGATCTGTGAAATGAGGACAGTGTCGTGTAGATTTGCAGCCGGTGTTAATGCAGGTTGACTTGTGTCCTCGCCAAACGCGGATGTTGAAGCCTCCGCCTCTCGTACTCCAGTCTCTGACTTTATTTGGAGGTAGGGTCCTTACAAAGGTAACTAAGTGAAAGTGAGGCCACCAGGGTGGAGCCATACGCGCACAGAGGGAAAATGCCATGGGAACACCACGACCCCTGCAGGCCCAGGAGCGAGCCCTGGAATAGACCCACTCCTTGCAGCCCTCAGGAGGAACAGCCTGCTGACACCTTCTGGCCTCCAGGGCCTGTGTTTCACTCAGCTGGTTTGTGGGACTTTGTGATGGCAGCCCTGGGAAATGATGTCAGTTTTAATGAGAATAATTCTTTAAGTGCCTGGAATATAGTAGGAGCTCAGCAAATGCTGGTCGAATGAACCTGGTGGTCCAGGAAGTGTAGCTATCACCCTAAAGCCACCTCTCTCTCTGTTTCTCTCTCTCAACTGAGTTTGGCTTGGGCAGTGCAGTACAGGATTTCCACATGGGACGCTGCCATGCTGCCGGGGTTTTCCCCAGGAGGAGGCTCCGGGATGCTGGATTTATGACGTGGGCAACGGCAAAGCTCAGCTGAACTACAGCTGTTGCTTTTCAGCCAATTGACTGATATGGATTTCAGGAGGCGGGTTCAGTAGCCTGATGCATTCCCGCTGTAACACCAAGGGTGCCTCTTTGCCTGACGATGGTCGTGAGGCCATCGATACCCCAGGCCTGGTTCTTGGAGAAGCGCTCTCTGTCCCTGCACAAAACCAAGTGCTGCTCCCCATGGCCTGCAGAGTCTCCTCTCTTAGCTTCATATAGTCATTGCTGTTGCCTTTGATCTCCCATTGTTCCCTCCATACACACGCCCATCCCTCACCTTCTCACCTTCCTTCCTTCAGGGCTGACTCAAAAAACACCTCCTCTATGCTGCCCTCCCGGGTTGCCGGGCGCCAGGCTAGTGGAGGCTCTGAAGGATGTTCATCTGCTCCACAGCCTTGAGGTGGAGCAGCTTGAGGTTCATCTTGTCCCACCTTTCTGGCTCCACCCTGCCGAGTTTCTTGCATGTGCTTGATGCTCAGTTCCTATTTTCTCTTTTCTGGATGGATTTGCGTGTTAGGTGTATGCAGCTCCTAACTGTAATTCACACCCGAAACACGGCCCTGAGTAACTTGCACCATTTCCTTGGTCACGGGCATCAGCACACGTATCTATCTGTTCGTGAGGTCAGCTCCACGGCTCGCTGTGTCCTGGGGCTGGTCCCCAGGCTGCAATCGTCTGCCTGCTGTCCAGTGCTGCAATAGCCGTGCCTCCTGCCTAGGCAGGGACTGTGACTCTTCATCACGTTGGCAGGCCCTCAGCCTTCTGCTGTAATTTTTTTCTTTAAATATTCTCTCAGAGGCATTTTTCACAAATGTACAAATTCCTCCTTGATGTCGTTTTCAGTGGCAGCATAATACCTTGCCTATGGATGTACTGTGACTCATCCCAGCATTTCCTTTTGATTTTGGATGTTTGATCTGTTTCTGGGGCTCTGGCCTTTACTATACACTGCAGCCTGTCCTCAGTGGCTCCTCAGGAGAAAGTCACAGGAGTGGAATTGCAGGGTCAGGTACCTGCCACTCTGAGGCTCCAGGCCTCACTGCACAATCGCCGTCTGGAAACAGGAGCCACTGCCCCAGTACCTGATCCAGAACCTGCCACGGTTCTGATCTCACAAGTTGAGAAGGGAACGGACTGGGCAGCTGACATTTTGCCCATCGCTTCTGCTTTTAGCAATCAGTCGGCCCAGCAGAGTCAAGGGAGTCAGCAAAGATCACAAAGCAGGTCCGGCTGCTGGCCTGGGCCTCCCCACACAAGCCCCAAAGCTCACCCCTTCTTCAGAGCGTCCTGGTGGAGTATTCCATCAGTGCTGCTCTCAGGCTGCCACGGACTGGCTAGGGTCTATTTTCTAGATGAACAAAGTAAGTGCAGAGGCTCCCTGTCTCCCAGGCCGGCACCCTGGCACCAGAGCAGGCTTGAGCCAGGCCTGGCACTCTGGGCTGCACCCCTCGGCCTGCCTAGGTGCTGGGACTTTGCATCTGGCCCAGCTAGGCAGGGCTCTGGCAGATCCCAACAGAGCTCCTACCTGCAGCCCCTCCGTGGTACAGGCTCTTGGGAAGGGGTCTGGTCTGTGTGTGTGTGTGTGTGTGTGTGTGAATGTGATTGTACAAATGTATGTGAGAGTGTGAGTGCATGAGTGAGTGCACGCGTGTGTGTGAATGTGATTGTACAAATGTATCTGAGTGTGTGAATGAGTGCATGAGTGAGTGCATATGTGTGTGTGTGAGAATGTGATTGTACAAACTTATGTGTGAGTGTGAATGAGTGCATGTATGTGTGTATGTGAATGTGATTGTACAAATGTATGTGAGTGTGAGTGAGTGCATGAGTGAGTGCATGTATGTGTGTGTGTGAGAATGTGATTGTACAAACGTGTGAGTGTGAGTGTGAATGAGTGCATGAGTGAGTGCATGTGTGTGTGAGAATGTGATTGTACAAACTTGTGAGTGTGAATGAGTGCATGAGTGAGTGCATGTGTGTGTGTGAATGTGATTGTACAAATGTGTGTGAGTGTGAATGAGTGCATGAGTGAGTGCATGTGTGTGTGAATGTGATTGTACAAATGTGTGTGAGTGTGAATGAGTGCATGAGTGAGTGCATGTATGTGTGTGTGTGAGAATGATTGTACGAACGTGTGTGAGTGTGTGAATGAGTGTATGAGTGAGTGCATGTGTGTGTGAGAATGTGTACAAACGTGAGTGTGAGTGTGAATGAGCGCATGAGTGAGTGCATGTATGTGTGTGTGTGAGAATGATTGTACAAATGTGTGTGTGAATGAGTGCATGAGTGCATGTATGTGTTTATGTGAATGTGATTGTACAAATGTATGTGAGTGTGAGTGTGAATGAGTGCATGAGTGAGTGCATGTATGTGCGTGTGTGAGAATGTGATTGTACGAATGTGTGTGTGTGTGAATGAGTGCATGAGTGCATGTGTGTGTGAGAATGTGATTGTACAAACGTGAGTGTGAATGAGTGCATGAGTGAGTGCATGTGTGTGTGTGTGAATGTGTACAAATGTATGTGAGTGTGAGTGTGAATGAGTGCATGAATGAGTGCATGTGTGTGTGTGTGTGGGGGGGGGAGTTTGTTGTAGGTTTTGTGTTCTACAACTGACAACCTCAGCTCTTTTCTTGACCTGGTTGGTGACTGGGACAGCCTGCCCCCTGGCACCTGAGGGAACCAGATGGGGCTGGGGTTGGAAACTTCTTGGTCCTGATGGCCCAGGCATGTCCAGGTTCTGACCCCACCCAAGAAACCCGCCTGCAGCTCTGGAGGAAGAAACACCCAAGACCCAGAGAAGATGCGGTGCCCCAGCTGGGGTGGGTGGACGTGAGTCTCCCAGGGCAGCCCAGAGTCAGGGGAGGACGGACGGTTGAGGGCCTGGCTAGAGGAGGGTGTCCCAGACCTGGGGGTAGGATGAGGGTCCAGGGTCTGGACCTTTTACCTGGATGGCCACTACTCTGAGAGCCCCCAGCCCCATAGGGACACCCACGGTAGGGCCAGGCTTCCCGCTGCAGGATCCCAGGAAGGAGGGGGATGGAGAGTCATGGGATGGTGCTGGGGGAGGGGTGGGAATCTCAGACGCGTGGAGTGTCGGGATCACTGTGGAACTCCCTCTGTGGATGTCAGATGCACGAATGAGGGACAGGTGAAATGAAGGCACATCTGCCCTGAGGGTCTCCGAGAGGCTGGGCTCCTGGCTGCCACTCTGGGAGAAGCACCCCAGGCCGTGTGACTGGGACCCCGTCTTCCCGCTGGTTCTGATGATGGAATTCCCCAGGTGACGTCCATCTGCTGGGGTTTCTGTGCACACATAGAGCCTTCAGGCGCCTTCATGAGGGTGCGTCGTCTCTCTGTGCTGAGTTGGTCAGGAGTCATCCTACATTTTAATGTTGGAATATTCCTTTAGGAATGGAGCCTTGTTTAATTGAGCAGCACTGTTATTTTTCTAAAAAATACATTTTTCAAAATGTGGTGTTATATTTAGTTTTCAACAGATTGCCTGAATCTTTTCAAAGTTGTATTTTATTATGGATAAATTGAAAATGTTGATATCTTGAGTTCTCTCTTTCTTTCTATAAACCGAACTACCTTAATTAACCTGGCAAATCCAGAGGAAATTCATCTAAATGCAGGTTATGTCAGCTTTTTTTTGTCACCACGAGGTATTTACATGTTTCAGGATGGCAGGGGCTGGGATCCTTCAGACTGAATGCTGGGGGGTCTTTCAGACTGAATCATATGTTGGGAAGGAGAACTGACCAGCATTCCTATGTCTCCTGAACCAGGAGGCATGGCCCCAGCAGACTCTGGGAGCAGACACAAGGCCCACCCAGTGCATCTGGACTTCTCTTGAGCAGCTCTGATTAATACTACTTAATTAAAATTTAAAAATTCTGGGATGAAAGCTAAACCGGATGAGATAGCAGGTCAGCAGGTGCCAGCTGGATGGTCCCAGGCTGAGTGGAATACAGGTGGGGCCCCTGTGATCCCCTGAAGACCAGGCTTGTACACGGAGTGGGCCTGGGAGTCACTGCCTGCAGCAGCTGGAACTGGCCCGAGGCCGACAGAGACTTCGAGGAGAGGGTCCTGGAAGGACCAGGGGCGTCAGGCTTCTGTTTTGCCCCCATATACAAGGGGTGCAGCGACACCCTTGTTCACAGGGCATCGCAAACATGGCCAATCGCTTCCTTAGACCTTCCAAAAATGAAGTGGCTGGTCCAAGGTCATGCTCCCTGCTGAGAAATGGGCTGCTGTATCCTCATTCATGGCAGTGCCCGCGCAGACCTTTCCAGAGGGCAGGTTCCCAGCAAGATTTCTCAAATGGTTTTGAACCCCACAGTGGCTTCCTAGGGCTACAGTAACAAACAGCATGGACTGGTGGCCTCCATAGTCCAGGTTTATTGTCTGTCTCACAGCTCTGGAAGCTGGAAGTCCAAGATCACGGTGTCGCAGGGTTGGCTCCTTCTGGGGATTCTGTGGGAGAAGCTAATCCATGGCTCTCCCCGCTCCTGGAGGTCACCCCAGGCCTTGGCGTTCCCTGGCTCATGGCTGCCTCCCTCGAGCCCCTGCCTCCATGCTCCCAGGGCCTTCTCCCCTCCTGCTGTGTCCGATGCCCTCTCCTTTCTCTTCTAACCCAGTCGTTGGATTTAGGGCCTGCCCTAGGTGCAGAGGGATCTCGTTTTGATTCCTTAACCTGATTACGTCTGCAAGTCCTTGTTTCTAAATCGGGTCACATTCACAGGTATGAGGTTAGGGCGTGTCTTTTGGGGCCACTGTTTAGCCCACTACCCTCTGCTTCTACATCTTCCCTTGAATTGTTCTGATTCCAAACTGAGAGGTTGAATCATAGCCTGGCTGAAAGGTACCCCGAAGCAGGACATGTCCTGGGGAGGCGGCACCCTGGGTGGGCTGGCTCTGAGCTTCACTCACCTCTGGTGCCCCCTGTGGGGTTGGGGCTGGCTGGGTGCCCTGGCTGGGGGGTTCCTGCTCCCTGAGACTGGCTCCAGGGCAAGCCCTGTCAATGGGCTGTGGCCCAGGCTGCTCTTTGGAGTCCTCCCTGACTAGGTTCCTCCTCAGGGATAGTTTTCTAAGGCCAGGGACAGAGGCAAACACGCAACAAACTGTTATGGCGACTTTTTTTTCTCTCTTTTTGCATGTGACATTAGAAAAAATAAGAAAGTTAAAGTATACCCTGAGTTGGAAGGAGAGGGGTGACATTCCGTCTGTGTCTCCAGGGCTGGAAATGATGGATTAGCTCTGCATTGAAGCGGAGGGAGGCTTCCTTGCTCTGCAGACAGGAGGACCAGGTCCTCCGTGCGCCAAGTACCTCTGCCAGCAGAAAATGCCGCTCCCTGACGCTAGGAGGCCCTCTGGCTTTGTTAACCACCGACGTCCCGGTCCTTGGGAATCAGTCCTGAATACAATTTGAGCACACAGGTCTCCAAGGATTTTCTGCAGTGTTTTCTTGGGCACACAATGGAAAGCTGGAGGTGGAGGGATTCCAGTTCAAAGCTTGCCCTTGTCAGACACAAAACGGAGCTCGTGATGAAACCACATGCAGCCATTTGCAGGGAGTTTCCTTTTCTCTAAAACCGTCTCCAGGTTGCTGGGGGCTGTGGAGTGGATGGAGCATCAGTGTCTTGGGGTCAAACACAAATCTCAGCCTCCTGTAAGAAGGAGCTGAGCGAAGGCGTTCCCAGGGAAATGAGGGCTCCTCTGCTGAAAGGTTGCTGTTCCCTAGGGGATTTTCTGTTCTTTCCCAGAGTCCACACCCCTCTGGCTACAAGAATGGAGTTCTGTTGGAATAGGAAGATGGACCAAACCAGGAGGTACACACACCCTTTCAAGGAGGCAAACCTCTGCCTATTCCCACCCACCCTCAGCGTCCCCCAGCTTGCTGCGGGGTGTATGGGGGAGAGATGGAGGGACAGGCTGCCTGCCAGCTGCTGCTGCAGGAAGAAAAAGGAGCATCCAGGTGTGAAGCTGCAAGGAGACAGAAGTTGGGGCTGAGGAGTTCTGGTGGGGAAGCCCAGACGGCAGGGGTCCAGGCCAGGAGGTAGTACCAGGCGTGACTGTGGGGGATGTGCGTTAGTGTGTGCACGCATGCATATATGTGTATGCGCACACATGTGCATGTGTGTTTGTCTCCCTGAAGACAGCGAGACACAGACAGAACCAGCAAAGAACCTCACAAGTCCCAGCGCTCTGCCGAAGAAGGTGCCCACCCTCTGCACCTGGCGCCTTCCTGGCTCGGTGGGCTCACCTGCAGATGGAAATCGTATTTGTTTCCCCACCTGCCTCCCATGACTGTTGTAAAGATTAGACAAGAAGGTGAATACATAAAATGATGAAGGCGAAATTCTTGGGAAAGTGGAAAGTGTAAAACTGCAAGGTGACTCTGAGTAGAGATTTTCTGATGCTCCCCATTCCTAGCTGGACTGCCTGGGGACACCTCAGAGGGTTGCTGTGGTCTCTGCACATATCTTGAATATTTCAAAACAGCTTAAGTTCAAGTTAATGCAATGAAACAGATGAGGTGGAGAGGCTGAAGAGCGCAGCAGCAGCGCTCCCTCCTGCCAAGGCGTGGCCATGCGGTTTCCCCTCTTTCCATCCCGCTGCCTCCCGAATTTCTCCAGCCTTCAAGACCGAACTCTGCAGAGCAGGGTGTGGGAAGCACATGGTAGGTGATTATCTTGGATTGCTATACAGAATATTCCTCTAATTATTTTCCATTTAAAATAAATTAATTTTACCAAGAAGAATGGAGATGGATGCCCTCCCTTAGTCTCTGTTTTAGACAATCACACTTCATCTGGAGTTTCCAAGCAGGAGTTCCCCATGCAGAGAACGTAAAAGAGGAACACCAGGCGTGGCTTGCTCCCAGTGGACTGCAGAGCATTGCTTCTTACAATGCCAGGAGAATGAGTTTATGGGTCACCTCATCTAGGTCTAAGGACATCATTCCCTTCAAAAAGTGGGTTGCAAAGAATCCCGAGAAGAAGATTGTGGATTGAAGATGTTACGCATAATGCAAACCGACGCTAGCAACAAGAAAAACGACAGAACTTCCGTGCCCAGGACAAGCTCTTCACTGGCTACATTAAATAGTAAGAACAGCCAGAAAAATCAAAGAGATTCTAACTGGGTTTGACAAGAAGTGGCAAAAAGAGTCAGCCTTATTAAGAAGGCTACGTGAGATACGGATTTACACTCTCTATTCTGTTTCAAAATCAGTTGTATTGAGGGGTAGTTTACATAGAACAACATGTACCTATTTTACTAATCTGTGGATGTGTTTGACAGAAGTCACCTGGGTAATCACCCGCGTAACTAGGATATGTTATGATTCCTTCACCCCAAAGGGTTCTTCCTGTTTCTTTGTCTTCCCCATTTGTAGCCCTAGGCAAATATTGATCTGTTTTCTGTTTCATTTGTGTGATGACTTTCATACAAATGGAATCACACAGTTTGTCCTCTTTTGCGTCTGGTTTCTTTGCTCAGTGTAAAGACTTGCAGATTCATTGGTGTTGTGTGTATGTAGATAAAGTCTTTCTCACGGTGAAGTAGTGCTCCAGTGTTTGGCGATGTCACAATTGTTCTTTCACCCATCTGTTGATGGAGCCTTGGGTTGTACCCAGATTTAGCTCCTCTGAATAAAGTGTTATAAACAATCATGGACACATTTGTGTGTGTGTGAACCTAAGTTTTCAATCTCTTGGATAACACCTGGGAGTATTACCCCAAGTGGGAATACTTGGTAAGTGCAGATTTGACTTCATAGGGAATAGCCAAACTACTTTCCAAAGTGGCTGTACCATTTCACGCTCTGCCAGCAATAGATGAGAGTTAGCTGGTTCCTCCACATCCTTGTTAAAACTTGGAATTGTCAGTCTTTTTAATGTTAGCCACACTAATATGTACGTGGCAGCATCTCATTGTGGATTTGATTTGCCTTTCCCCATGACCAATGATGCTGAGCTTTCTTCAAGTGCTTCTTGATCATTCATTTATCTTATTTTGTAAAGAATTTGTTCAGATCTTGTGTTTATTTTACAATATATTGTCTTGTTAGATTGAACGAATTCTTGATATAGTCTGGATCAAGTCCTTTTGCGAAATATATGCATGGCCAGTCTCTTTTTCCAACCTATGGCTTGCATTTCATTTTCTTAGGGACATATTTCTAAAAATTAGTTTATTTCTAATGAAATTCTATTTTCTTTTCTTCTTTATTTTTCGTTCATGCTTTTTGGGTCATAGCTAAGAAAACTATGCCATTCCCAAGGTCTCAAAGATTTTCTTCTAGATTTTTTCTTAGCAGTTTTACAATTCTGGTGTTTATATTTAGAACGATATTCTTTTTTGCCTTCTTTTATTTTTTGAGGCTCATGGATTATTAAAACCTGAAGATCTCCAAAGGAGAATCATGAATTTGTGGAATATTTTACATGTTGACATTAAATAATATTTCAACATAAAAGTAATAAGATTCTTCTGTTTTCAAGATAGTTACAGAATTTATAAAAATATGTTAAATAATACTTTGCTTCAGACAGTGTAGATTAGGAAAGAGACACAAATTTAAAATTATTTAATGATCACCCTTTACTGATACTGTTATTGTGTTTCTGTGACAATGTGTACCACCTCAGGAACTGTCAAAACTCCGTTGTGTGCCATAATAGGCCACGATAATGACGATACCTTCCCTCCCCAATTTTTTTCTTTCAGGCAAGGGCTTTCACTTGTTTTCCAAGTCATGTCATTACTGTAGGTACAGCATTTTTTTAAAAAAACTCTTTAAGGTAATTGTAGATTCATGTGAAATTATAACAAATAATGCAGAGAGGTTTCACATACCCCTGACCCAATGGTAACATTTTGCAAAACTGCAGTGTGATATCACAACTGGGACGCTGACATCCATACAACCCAGATTCTTTCAGAACATTTCCAGCTCTGCCAGGATCCCTCTTGTTGCCCTCTAATAGCCATACCCACAGCCTCCTGCCTGCATCCCTCCTTAACTCCTAGCAGCAGCTAATCTGCTCTAGAAGTCTCGAATATGTCATTTAAAGAATGTTATATGAATGTGACATGGCAAGCAACCTTTCAGCATTGACTTTTTCACTGAGCATAACTTTCTGGCTTTGTCCATGTGCTGCATGCATCTGTACCTCGTTTTTTTGTTGTTGTTGTTTGTTTGTTTGTTTTTTTAAATCATGGAGTAGTGTCCGATGGTGTAGATGTACCAGCTTGTTTAACCACTCACCCTGGGAAGGACATCTGGGTGGTTTCCAGTTTGTGTCTGTTACAAATAAAGATGCTGTAAACGTTCATGTCATTGAATGTTTGGCTAAGAAAATGTTAACAGCTTTAAGGAGGTGTGTTGACATACAACAAATTGCACATGGTTAAAGTGCATATTTGCTAAATCTTTTCATATGTACATACCCCTGAGAACATCACCACAATCACAAAAATCAACACTTAGATCACCCAGGGTGTCCTCCTGCTTCTCTGCAATCCCTCCTTCCCGTCATCTACTTGACTTCTCTGACTTCCTTCTCTAGGAAACCACTGATCTGCTTTCTGTTATGAGAGTTTGTATTTTCTAGAATTGTGTATTATGAAAACCTACAGTAGATTTTTTGTGTGTGGCTTATTTCACTAGGTGAAATTATTTTCAGAGTCATCCTGGTTGTAGTATACATCAATACTGCATTTCTTTTTACTATTGAGAAACATTCCAATGCATGCATATACCACTGTTTGTTTATCCATTTGCCTGTGGATAGACATTTGGGTTGTTTTGGTTTGGGGCTGTTATAAAGAAAGCTTCTAGGGACATTTGTGTAGAACTGTTTTCATGGACAAGTGCTTTCATTTCTCATTGTTAATATCTGGAAGTAGAATGACTGATTCATATATTAGTTTGTATTTAGCTTGTTCAATCGTTCCTCTAGCTTCTTTAAGGGATGTAAATGTAATACTGTCACAATCGTTATTTTAATGTCTTTGTGCACTAATTTATGCCCTCTATGTCACTTCGGGGTGTGGTTTGATGGGTTTTTCTCCCCTCACTGTGGGTAGTGCTTTCTTGCTTCTTCACATGCCTGGTAATTTTTGCTTGGTTGCCACACACTGAGTTTTGTCTTTCAGAGTGGTGAACATTTTTTGTCCTATAAATAATTTTGAGTTTTGTTCTTGGACATGGTTAATTTACTTGTAAATAGTTTGATTCTTTGGATCTTTCTGTTAAGCTTTGTTATCTGGGACTCTACATTTAGTCTAAGGTTAGTTTTTTCCCACTATTGAGTCAAGATGCCTCTTAGGAGTACAACCAATGCCTTCTCAATGATGGCTTTCAACTCTGGCTGCTGGAAACAGGCACTATTCCAGCCCCTTTGTGTGCACTGAATCTTACTCCTCTAATCCTGTTTCCGCAGCTTCAGTATGTCCTCACACAAATGCTGGTCAGTGTTCAACTGAATACTTGAGGGAGACTGTGCTGTTCTCCCGAGTTCTCTCTTTGTGAAGCTCTTTCCTCTATAATATTCTGTCCTGTGAATTCTAACTGCCTTGGTTTCCCCAGACTCTCAGCTACATCTCCTCAATTCAGGAAAATCACCTTTCTCTGAGACCTGAAAACTTTCTCCCAGCAGTAAGCGGGACAATTTACTTACTGTCTATGAGTTCCTGTTCTTTGTTGTCTGATATCTGATGTCTTGTATACCGTCGTTCATATGTTTGGTCTGTTTTATTTAGTTGATTCAAGCAGGTGAGTAAAGCTAGACGCGCTGTTACTCTTTTTGACTAGAAGTAGAATCCTCTGTTAAAGAATTTTGCATTTATATATCATAGGTGATCGTTATGTACCTATTTTGTCTTTCTTCTAATATCTTTGGTTTGGTGTCAGAGTTCTGCTAGCTTCACAAAATGGTTTGATAAATGATTTTCTTCTCAAATATTTTTGGCAATATTTGTCTTACTTGCCTTTAAGTGTTTGATAGGATTCATTAATGAAAGCACCTGATACTGACATTTTTTGTTAATGGGGCAATTCTCATTATGAGTTGAATTTCTTTAATAGATACAAGAATAGGACTATGTAGATTTTTCATTTCTTCTCAAGACAGTTTGGTAATTTGTGTCTTTTAGTAACTCTTTCTGTTCTGCCTTCATTTCTGACAGTTTGGACACAAAGTGGCTTATATTATTCTTTTATTATCTTTATAGGTTTGTGGTGATATGCCCTTTTTCATTCATAATACGGTTCTTTTCATAGATATTTAAGAATATTTTTTCTTTATCTTTAGTTTTTAACAATTTATATTTTGTGTCTTGCATTGGTTTTCTTTGTGTTTTTTTTTTGTTTTGTTTTATTTTCATTAAGATGCTGGGATATTGTAGTATTCATTAAATTTGGAAAATATTCAGTCGCTGTTCGTTTAAATTATTTTTTTCTGCTTTCCTTATCTCTTTGCCACTCCAGTTACACATAGTTTAGACCTCTTGATATTGTCTCAAAGCTTCCTGAAGCTCAGCTCTTTTTGTTTAATTTTTAATTCAGTTTGCATAATTTCTACTTGCATGTCCTCAAGTTCACAGATATTTTCTTTTGTACTACTCTAATCTTTTGTGTAGTCTATAAGGGATTTTTGTTTTCGTTCTATTTTACAGTCTAGAAGTTTTATTTTATTCATTTTTATATCTTCTATTTTTTTCCTTAAGAAGTTCATATTTTTCTTTTCTTTCTTTCTTTCTTTTTTTTGGGGGGTTGGGGGATGGAGTCTCGCTCTGTCGCCCAGGCTGGAGTGCAGTGACATGATCTCAGCTCACTGCAACCTCTGTCTCCCAGGTTCAAGTGATTCTCCTTCCTCAGCCTCCTGAGTAGCTGGGATTATAGGTCCCATCACCACACTCAGCTAATTTTTGTATTTTTAATAGAGATGGAGTTTCGCCATGTTAGCCAGGCTGGTCTTGAACTCCTGATCTCAGATAATCCACCCACCTCGGCCTCCCAAAGTGTTGGGATCACAGGCATGAGCCACCGTGCCTGGCCTCATATTTTTATTTCTATCTTTGATTCTGTTTTCAATAGGTTTTACAGGTCCAATTGCCATTCTATCACCTCTTTAATTTCTTGGTCTGTTTCTATTGGTTGTCTTTTACCTCTAATGGGCCACATTATTCTGCTTCTTCACATGTCTAGTTACTTTTTGATTGAATACTTGGAAATTTGAATACCACGTTACTGAGTGCTCAATTTTGTTGTTTTCCTTTAAAGAGTGTTGAACTATATTCCAGCATGCAACTAAGCTACTTATCAATATGTTACTCTCTCAAGGCTTGTTTTTAAAGTTTTTAGAGTGGGTAACTTTAAGGCTAGTTCCGCCCTGTGACTGAGGCTTGACACATCTGAGGTCTCTTCTGAACTCAGCAGGTGTTTAATGATGTCTCTTCACTTCGGCTCTTTGCAACTTGAGTGGCTCCTATCTCTATGCAAACGCTGAGCATTGTTCATCTTACAGCTCACCTGCTTTCCTTTTCCCAGCCTTGTGGAATTTTACCCTGTATATATGTAGCTGACTTAGTCTTCTGCAGCAGACTCAAGGATGCTCTGCCTATCGTCTAACAAGTGAAAAATACTGTTTTATGTATCTGTCATACAGATATATGAATTTCTATATATGCAATTTCTCATTGTATTATGGGAGGGCGATTTTTGTATCAGTTTCCCCATCGTACTACAAATGGAAGTTCACACCCACTACTGTTAGCGATGTGGTCCTCAACTCAGCTGAATTTTGTGCTTTCACATATCGACAAGAGCACAAGATGCACAAGCCGTTTAAAAACTGTATGAAGACAGTAAGCACAGCTGAACCCGGGAAGGCCAACCTCTGTGGGGAAGGGACATCCACCAAAGGAAAACTAAGAAACAGAAAAAACTTCATCACCAACAAGCCGGACGTCCACTCAGACCCAATCTGAAAGTCGGCAATTACGAAGACGACAGGTGGATAAATCCACAAAAGTGGGAAGAAACCAGTGCAAAAAGGCTGA
>CAUYLG010052954.1:0-10801 GCA_963573385.1 Cacajao melanocephalus
CGTGTGGCTCCTCCGCCGGGAATCTCCTAGTCTGTGGGCAACAAAAATTCGTCTGAAAGTGCGGCGTCCACTCGCTCTCTGCGCTTTCACTGGGAGCTACAATCCTGAGCTGTTGTTAATCGGCCATCTTGGATCTCTCGACAAGGTCTTAACATGCTCACTACAGTCTTCTGCATTCAAAATCTTTAATTTTCCTGAAGAATTTGCCTTGCATGACTTTTTCTTCCTAATCATTTTTTTAAAAAAACAGCAACCTTAGACAAATGAGAAAGATAGCATTCTTAATCTAACTGAACTTTTTTAGAAGTAAATAATACATAAGCAAAAAAAGATAATGACCATTAGCAGCAAAAACAGCTTATGTTAAACACTAACACCATTAAACCACTACATAGAATGAAAGCCACCACCATCTCTGGGTAAATCAGGTGGATGCTGACTTTATTTTAAATTTCAAAATTCCTTTTGCTTAAAAATTTTTATGAAATATATGTAATAATTTAGTGTATCTTTAACCATTGCCAGATTTCGATTTGGGAGTTTATTTTTAAATTTGCATTTAAACATTCAATGCAAGACTGGAAAAAAGTGAATTGATTGTAGTCTTTAAAATGATGGAAGACAATAATTTCATTTTTTTTACTTGTAGATAGGACCAAATCTATAGGAAAAAGATAAGGAAAAGCAAAATTCATAAGAAAATGGAAGTGCTCAGAAGGATATACTGGATACTGCCTGGATAAAAATAATTTATCTCTCTTCTTTCTGACATTCATTGTATAACTTGAACACACGTCACCTGCGTAAAACACACACACACCCTTCTCCAGCTACTTTTGCTTTTCTAACAAATATATCCACTGTGAATGCCCTACGACATCTTTAACTCTGCTTAGATTATGAACTGAGTTTTGCAATAGGCAAGATTCCTTAATAAGAGACATGCATTTTAGGGAGAAGTTATTAACAGGTATAGAAATGCAGTTAATCATTTTGAGGAAAAAAATGTACTTACTTGGCAATATGTATTTTTAATTTCTCACAAAAAAACCCATGTTGGAGCAAAACACATAAAGGATGGTAGGACAGAATTAAACAAACCTAAAGTAAGATGATCCAAATTACTGCATCTTTACATCATATACTGATTAGGGGAAGTCTGCATTCTTCTTCCTCCATGTGGGTGGAGATACCAGACCCCATATACTGTAATATTGAGTCAGAAAATTACTGGTTCATAGCTCTGGTTTCACATCTGGCAAGTACATTGCAAAAGTGTTGCTCAGAGATAGTATATGGTCTTTGAAGACCTAGATACTATTGAAATTAATTGAATTTTTCCAACATCTGGATAACCCCCAGAAATGTCATGATAGTACAAAATGCCCTTATTATACTTGCTACATATAAAGTTTGTGTAAAAAGATAAACATCAAGTACATTTCAAATGCTTTATCAGTGGCATTGTCCACATTAGCTCTTGAAGCTATGCCTAGAACTCATTGCCCTTTTCAACATTTTTTTTTTGTTTTTTGAGACAGAGTCTTGCTCTGTTTCCCAGGCTGGAGTGAAGCGGTGCAATCTCGGCCTCCCTGCAATCTCTGCCTCCCGGGTTCGAGTGATTCTCCTGCCTCAGCCTCCCAAGTAGTGGGGATTATAGGCACCCGCCACCATGCCTGTCTAATTTTGGTATTTTTAGTAGGGGTGGGGTTTCACCATCTTGACCAGGCTGGTCTTGAGCTCCTGACCACTTGTTTCATCCACCTCGGCCTCCCAAAGTGCTGGGATTACAGGTGTGAGCCACTGTGCCCGGCCCAACATCATATAATCTGACACATTTTCTTTAAGACCATGTTTAAAGACCAGGTTATCTTTTAATGGAAGCCTAAAAAAATGTTCATGGCCTCCACAATAGTACAATTTAGCCTTATAGACAGAAATTCCTACTGGAATTATCTTTCAGATGAATTACTAACAACAAAAAAAAAGGAGAAATAAAATGCACCTGACATAAAACAAAGAAATCTACCCTAGTAAAAGTTGAAACACCTAACCACCATAAATACAATTAAATTTTAAAGTGGAAAAGATAAAATCTTAGTACTTATAAGGTTTTCTATTTTTTTTTTTTTTTTTGAGGTGGAGTCTCACTCTATCTCCCAGGCTGGAGTGCTGAGGTGGGGCCATTTCAGCTCACTGAAACCTCTGCCTCCAGGTTCGAGTGATTCTCTTGCCTTAGCCTCCCGAGTATCTGGGACTACAGGTGCATGCCTAATTTTTGTATTTTTCATAGAGACGGGGTTTCACCATGTTGACCAAGGCAGTCTCGAACTCCTGACCTCAAGTTATCAGCCCGCCTCGGCCTCCCAAGGTGATGGAATTACAGACTTAACATTAAACAAAATAAGCCCCTCTAAGAAGATGTTCTTTACAAGTTTAAGAGGTTCTGTTTTAAATTCTAGTGGAAGATAAGGGTAGTATCAATGTATAGAGACATCAACACTTTAGGTAATGTTAGAGTTGTTTGATAGACTTTAGTATCTCTCCTTGAAATTCTAGAAAGTATAAATTGAATTTAGCTTATTAGACTTTCTAAGATTTATGTCCTATTGTAATAATAGTTTGTTTTAGTTTAAGCTAGCAATTTACAAGATTCTTGTAGCAAAGACTCTTTATTTAGAAAAAAATCACTTGTTTGCTTCTAGCTGATCAGTTTGACGTTAATGTGGCAAATGTTATGTTAAGGAAACAAAATTTTTTTCTGCATTAATGTCTAAAAAAAGAAGTAATGGAAAGAAAAATTCAAAGATTAAATAGTTAAAAAGTGCCTTTAACAACAAAATTAATTTTTTTCAATCTCTTTAAGGGCTTTGTGCTTAACAAGGAATTTTTCAAATTTCAAAATTTAAGATGCCAAATAAACTTGTAAAAAGTTTAGAAAACTCATTAATATTTAGAAAACTACAAAATATTAATTTATCTTTTAAAATTTAAACAAATTTTATGTCTGAACATGTTTAATAAATTTGCTTCTTATATTCTGAAAACTGACCCATTTTCATACTTAATATGGAATAAAATTAATCAAAGCATGTGACACTACATTAACCCATTTGAAAGAAAAACAAAAACGCTAAAATACGTAAAGCTACCCCAAGGGAATTAAACATGAATAATGCAGTTTGCTTAAAGGAGTTCACCCTTTAGTGAGTTTGTCTGAGAAGCAAATAGTCATTAAGAAGACCATGAGAAGTGTGTACCTCTTCACAGATTAGTTCAATCTGTCACTGAAGGCAGAGGAGGAAGAATGTCTAGATACCTCAGGGAGGGAGGAGTCAGAAGGCTTAGTTAATTACTTAAATGCTGGCCTCAGGGTGTGGCAGTGACAGCAGGAGAGAAAAAGAGCTCCAGTAGGAGACAATTCAGAATACAGGTCCAAATTGACACTAACATTATTCTGTGAACAGAGTGCCATCATAAGGTGTATTCCAAACATGTTTTTAAGACAAATTATTGATTGGAAGTCATGGACAATTGATTCAATGTTTTTTCCCAAAACCATCTTATGAAGTAGTATTTAAATTTCCAAATTAAAACCTAATTCACAAATTGTACCAACAAAGTGTCTGAAGTAACCAGAGAGCAGGTGGACAACAAATACATTCCCTAACAATAATACTGTTTGTTTGGGGGGGTGGGTGTATTAATAGCAGTGTTTATCATGGTTTTTCTACCTCAGCTCACTGCAACCTCCACCTGAACCTGGAGGTGGACTGGGTTCAAGCGATTCTCCTGCCTCGGCCTACCGAGTAGCTGAGATTACGGGAGGGTGACATCATGCCCAGCTGATTTTTGTGTTTTTACTAGAGACAGGGTTTCATCATGTTGGCCAGGCTGGTCTCAAACCCCTGACCTCAAATTATCCACCTTCCTCAGCCTCCCAGGTCTGGGATTACAGGCATGAGCCACCCCACTCCACCTGGCCTTATCATGGTTTTTGAGACTTTCTAGAAAGCTGATGTCTGTAATCTAAGGTTTTACTATATTCACAATTTACATAGCTAGTAAATCTGTGGTGCCTATTTGTTCTAAAACGTGGTAAAATGTGAAAATATAAATTGATTTAGAATGGTTTTGATACATTTATATATAAATAATTATATTGCCACCATCTATTAACAACTATTTGTTTTCACATTAAGTTTCTTCATAAGAATAATAATACTAATAATATTTTCATAATAATAATAATATAGGTATATAAGAGATTTGACATAGGATTTGGTCATATATTTTTCACATCTACACTATCTATGCCAACATAAGCCCTTCAGAAATTTTAAGTCATCAGTACTCATGTAAAGAATTCAAGAATAATATTAGAAAGTTTGCAATTTACAAGAAATAATAGAAAGTTTGCAATTATCACCTTGTGTTAATAAAACACAAGGTAATAATTTTTATTCTTTACGGAAGCAATTGAACTTTTCCATTTTTTTGCATTTAATATGATGGACAAGAACTTATTTTAGGATAAATTTAATATATTTGATATATAAATATGTTGGATATGGCTTGAGTCTTTTTGTTGAAATTTTGTGTTTTTTTTTTTTAATTGACAAATAATTGTACTTATTTAGGGAGTATAACGTGATGTTTAGATATATTGTATACATTGTGAAATGATAAAATCAGGCTAATTAATGTACCTACCAAATCAAATACTTATAATTTCTTTGTGCTGAGAATATTTAATAGTAATATAAGCTATTTTAAAATAGATAAAATTAATTAAATTAATTAAATTTTAATAATAAAAACATGTTAAGATACACAATAAAGTATAATTAACTATAGTACCATGCTGTGCAGTAGATCATCAGAAACTTCAATAATAGCAGTTTTCATTGTTATTGCTAAGAAAATATGTATACGTGTTATTCTTTTAATGTACAAACTCTGACTCACAGAAACAATGGGGTTAATTGCAAACTATACTTCCCTGGGAATAAAAAAAATCACAGTTCTGAAATTGTTTTTGAATTGGTATATCTAACACACTTAGATTACAAATAAACTCTGAGGTAGGATACTTTCCTAGATGATCAGGTGAAGCTTGACAGGAAGCCAAGAGGCAGCTCTTGGTGAGTGCTCTGTGAATAAAGGCATCTCTAGTCTCAACAGAAGCATTTTAGCTCCCTGTAATTTATAAAGTATACTCCCATTCACCCTGTCTGAAAATGTTTCCTTTTGGAGTTGACTACAGAGGGTTTTTTTCTTTCTTTCTTATTTTCCCTTTTTGGTGTTTTGTTGTTTAAAACAACATCACAGAATAGTCTGATTCTTAGTAGTTATATTTTATAGACTGTTTTTTCATTACAAAAAAGAAGGAAACATCATATGAAAGATTTGCAAATGTTATAAGTAGGAAAACATTTTTTAAAATATCCTCAAATATTCCAAAATGCAAAAAGCATATGTTTTTCTTTTTATGAAGTCAATTATATGAAATAAGTCATGATATTTGTGAGGGAGGAATTGATGCCTTCAGTTTTATAATAATTTTGAATCAAGATCATAGTTTATAAGATGACCAGATAAAATATATGTAATAGATAAAATATAATACATTCTTTGAAATATTTATGATCTTAAAATTACATTTTAGTCTTAGGATTACTGGGATGAAATCTAGATTTCTCCCACAAAATGCTTAGGTATATAAATTTTGCTAATCTTATATGAAGAAATTTTACAAATGGGTAATAGTCGTTCTTTTAATTTGTAGTGGAATCAAGGGAATAAAACTTCTCAAGCTATAATTTCTGGGTCTGTGTAACCCCTCTGACAGACACGCTTCGGTATTTATTTTATACCTTCCTATCTGCTTAACCTCAATGTTGACTATAGCCCCATTTGAGACACAGGTGTGGCCTGTTCTCTTTGTGGGAGTGAAGGCAAAGCCCACTCTGAGGAAGACACTAGTACTGGCATATTCTAACTGGCTGACTTACTGGGCTAGTCATGTTTTACTTCTGACTTTCAGCAGGAGGCAAACAGGTGCTTTTTAATGTACTTCAAGCACACCAGGCTGAGAACAACAGGCTTGTTAAATGAATGGTTTTCGGAGACTTAATCTGAGAGTCATTATAGGCAGGAATAGACTTCTAACTGTGGCTTGCAATCTTGTTTCCCAGAGGCATGTGTGGATGTAATGAACTGACTTGAATGTTTCCAGGAGTGCCTGTTATGTGCCAAACTGTTAGGCTTAGCATTTTCATGTACATACATTCTCATTTGATTGTCAAAAAAACACAGTGAAGCAGAAGTGTAAGGCAGCTATTGAGGCTCAGAGAAGGTAAGCAACTTGCATAAACTCATGCACTGGGGAAGAAGTAGCCTAGCTAGAGGCTAGATTTTAATCCAGATGGTCCAGCCAAGTCTAGCATGCTTACCACTTCATGGCATTATAATGGGGCCCTCTGAGACTTTCAGAGACCAATCTGGAGCTAGAATTCTGACTTTGGTGAATGATTTCCTGTACTTTAGGAAAGTGGTAGTCTTAATCTTGTTCTGGAACATTGTTCCCAGTTCAGGATGTGTTTGTCATGTGCCCAAGTTATTTAATCTGTTAATCAGGTTTCTCAATCTAAAAATAATAAGGATATTTCAAGCTATTGCCCACAGATATCATAAATATTAATGTAATAATCATGGCCATAAGTCATTTACAACAGTTCCAGAAATTCTCTGACTGGTAGATGGATCCACTAATTCTATTTTTATCCTCGTACAGAGCCCCCTCCCTAGGCCCATTCCCCTACTCACATCCACTTGGCAAGAACACATGAAGAACTGACAGAAGACACTGCAGTTAGTACTACATTGGCCCCAAGGGTGACAGCAGTAATGACATGAATCTCACTTTCGATTTTGATGAACTTTTTTCTTTGCCCAAAGCCTGGTTCTTTTTTTAATACTCAATGATTATGTGACCAACCAACTGTTTAAATAATTTTTTTGAAAATAAAATTCATAGTTGTAAGCCTCCAGAGATCTACATTTTCATACTAGCGTAAAGATATTATATGATTTCCCTTCCTGTTTTGTCAATTACACTTTAATACTGTTGATATTATCAAGTTGTCTTTCTCCAGTAAACTTTATACAAGACCACTTTCAAGATAAAAAAGAATACAGAAATGTTCAATTATAAAAAAAAAAACAAAAAAAAACACCTTTATATTCCAGGAAAAGAAGAAAGATGTAATAACTAAAACAAATAACAAAGAGCCAAAAGTTATTGAAGAACAATGTAGTAAATGAAAAATTATGCTAAAATATGCCTTTAAGCCTTATCTCTGTCTCCTAGTTTATGTGTGAATCAAGTAAGTAACTGAATCTATCTTAGCCACAATTTCCTTAGGTGCTAAAATGGACTAAATAATAACATATGTGGATTAGAGAGGGGCAATGGGAAGTAAATAGAATAACACTTGTGATATTCAAACGTAAGTTACTGCTCAATTCAATTCCTTCAGTTAAAATGTGAAGCTTAATTCACCTTTACTGTTTGATAACTAATCATCAGTAGTAAATTCTATTAGTAAAATAGTCTAATATTTAGAATTAGCATGATAGTTTTTTCATATTATTAAAAGTGAAGATGCCAAAATATTTTATGCCATCTTTTCCCAGTTATTTTTCAAATTCAAGCAGTTACATCTATGAAGTTCTGAATATTGGGTTGATACATGAATAATTAAACTCCAAATTATTTTGTTAATATGTCACATTATTGGCTTTCCCCATTTTCCTGAAATATAGTATACTGGGTTGAATAGTGCTGCCCAAATTATGAGAAATGACTTCTCTTATAAGAAGAGGAAAATTTGGACATGGGGATACACAGAGAGAATGAGATATGATGATGAAGGTAGAGATTGGGTTTATGTGCCTACCAGCCAAGAAATAGCAAGATGTGCTGGGAACTATCAGAACCTAAGAGAGAGGCATGAAACACATTCTCCTTCAGAGCCTCCAGTTGCCATCAACTGCTTCTGCCTTGATTTTTGAACTGAGAAAGTAAATTTCTGTTATTTTAAATACCCTAGACCATGGTACATTGGTAAGAGAGCACGAGAAAACTTTATCAGTGACCGATAAAGACATTCCTACGGCTGGACAATTTACAAAAGAAAGAGGCTTATTGGACTTAGAGACACACATGGCTGGGGAGGCTTCACAATCACTGAGGAAGGTGAAAGGCATTTCTGGCATGGCGGCAGATGAGAAAAGAGAGCCTGTGCAGGAAAATTCCCCTTTTTAAAACCATCACATCTCATGATATGTATTCACTATCATGAGAACAGCACAGGAAAGGTCAGCCGCCATGATTCAGTTACTTCCCATCAGGTTTCTCCCACAACAGATGGGAATTCAAGATGACATTTCGGTGGGACACAACCAAACTGTATCATTCCTCCTCAGGTACCTGCCAAATCTCATTACCTCACATTTCAAAACCAATCATGCCTTCCCAACAGTCCCCTAAAGTTTCAACTTATTTCCGCCTTAACTCAAAAGTCTGCAGCCCAAAGTTTTATCTGAGACAAGGCAAGTTCCTTCTGCCTATGAGTCCGTAAAATCAAAAGCAAGTTAGTTACTTCCTAGATACAATGGGGATACAGGCATCAGGCAAAGACAGCCATTCCAAATGGGAGACTTTGGCCAAAACAAAGGGTCTATAGACCCTAATCAAGTCTGAAATCCAGCAGGGCAGTCAAATCTTAAAGCTCCAGAATGATCTCCTTTAACTCCACATCTCACATCCAGGTCACACTGAAGCAAGAGGTGGGCTCCCATGGCCTTGTACAGCTCCTCACCTATGGCTTTGCAGGGTATAGCCCACCACCTGTCTGCTTTCATGTGCTGGCATTAAGTGTCTGTGGATTTTCCAGGTGCACGGTGCAAGCTGTTGGTGGATCTACTATTCTGGGGTCTGGAGGACACTGGCCCTCTTCTCACAGCTCGGCTAGGCAGTGCTCCAGTAGGGACTCTGTGTGGGGGGTTCTCACCCTATGTTTCCCTTTTGCACTGCCCTAGCAGAGGTTCTCCATGAAGGCCCCACCCCTGCAGCAAACTTCTGCCTGGGCATCCAGGCATTTGCCTACATCCTCTGAAATGTAGGTGGAGGTTCCCAAACCCCTATTCATGACTTCTGTACACTTGCAGGTTCAACACCATGTGGAAGCTGCCAAGGCTTGGGGCTCTCACCCTCTGAAGCCATGGCCTGAGCTCTACATTGACCCCTTCCAGCCACAGCTGGAGTGGCTGGGATGCAATGCACCAAGTTCCTAGGCAGCACACAGCACAGGGACCCTGGAACCAGTCCACAAACCACATTTTCCTCCTAGGCCTCTGGGCCTGTGATGGGAGGGGCTGCCACAAAGGTCTCTGATATACCATGGAGACATTTTCTCCATTGTCTTGGTGATTAACATTTGACTCCTTGCTACTTATGCGAATTTCTGCAGCTGGCTTGAATTTCTCCTCAGAAAATAGGATTTACTTTTCTATCACATTGTCAGGCTGCAAATTTTTCAAACTTTTCTGCTCTGCTTCCCTTATAAACCTGAATGCCTTTAGCAGGACCCAAGTCGCCTCTTGAATGCTTTGCTGCTTAGAAATTTCTTCTGTCATGTATACTAACTTCTCTCTCTTAAGTCCAAAGTTCCACAAATCTCTATGGCTGGGGCAAAATGCTGCCAGTCTCCTTGCTAAAACATAACAAGAGTCACCTTTGTTCCAGTTCTCAACAAGTTTCTCATCTCCACCTCAGCCTGGATTTCATTGTCCATATCATTATCAGCATTTGGTGAAAGCCATGCCACAAGTCTCTAGGGAGTTCCAAACTGTCCCATATACTCCTGTCTTCTTCTGAGCCCTCCAAACTGTTCCAACCTCTGCCTGTTACATAGTTCCAAGGTCATGTTCACATTTTTGGTTATCTTTTTAGCAGCACCCCACTCTACTGGTAGCAGTTTACTGTGTTAATCCCTTTTCATGCTTCTGATAAAGACATACCTGGGACTGGGCAATTTACAAAAGAAATAGGTTTAATTGACTTACAGTTCTACATGGCTTGGGTGGATCTGTAAGTTCATTACAGTGGCTAGGGTATAACTGTCCCCATATGGCTGGGGTACAACTGTAAGTCCTCACAATCATGGTAGAAGGTGAAAAGCATGTCTCACATGGTGGCAGACAAGAGAAGAAAGCTTGTGTAGGGAAACTTCCCTTTTCAAAACCACCAGATCTCATGAGACTTATTCACTATCAAGAGAACAGCACAGGAAGGACCTGCTCCATGATTCAATTACCTCCCACCTGGTTCTTCCCACAACACATTAAAATTCAAGATGACATTTGGGTGGAAACATAGCCAAACCATATCACACACACACATACACACACACATACACATAAATACGCACCCACACACACATATATATAGACACATATATATATACAGCCACGCACTATAATTGAGAATCATTCTAAAATAAGTATCCCCTTTAATGATTAGGATACAGTCAAAGAAATGCATTTTTAGATGATTATGTCATTGTGCAAACATCATAGAGTGTACTTACACAATCCCAAGTAGTAAATGTATTTTTATTTATTTAGATTTTTAAAATGTGAGAAGACAAATGTCTCAACACCATTGTTGAATATCAATCATTCTTCTACTTGATCTGCAGTATCAATATCAAGTGCCATATATCAGGTTGCATGT